>CBMN010764546.1:0-12319 GCA_000582825.1 Hordeum pubiflorum
TTTCTAAACAACGCAGTTACACATGAATTTTTTTCCCTGTTAAAACGGGAAAAACGCATGCACGAGGTGGGCACGCTGTGACTCGAACCTGCGATCTTCCTATCTCTATCTCTATCTCTATCTCTAGCAGCCGCCGAGGCTCCCTCCATGCTGCGCCGTTGCCGCTCTTCAGAGAGAAGGGGATAGAAGAAAGGAAGGGACTCCAGGATGTGAGAACAAGAAGATAAGGTTGACAGCGATGTGTGTGACCAGACGGCACGCGTCCCCGTGCAACACAGCTGGTTTGTGAACAACGTCTTATTGGGACACCTGAGTGGGCTGGAGTGGACGCACGGAGCATAGATTAAATTACATATAGACTTGCTAATATAAATAGCGTAGGAGGGACACGCTACATATTTACCCATCAAATCCTTTGATCCTCGCCGTGCTGAAGTCGGTCGAAAAACATGGTTAATGTAGCAATGCTCTTACTTCAATATTATATATTTTACGTTTTCCAAATTGCTTCAGGAAAAAACACGAGGTGCACGCGTGACCGAGCCGATTCGCCGACCTGGAGCTCGAGCCCGACGAGCAGCAGCAAGAGGACGCCGAGGCTGCTCATGTAAAAATAAAACAATTACACAATCCACTTGGATATTGTTTTTGTTTTTGCACACACAAAGTTTGTGAGCGGCAGTTTAGTGTCATAAACAACCTAATTATACATTTTTATGTCGACTGAATTTGATTTATATATGTTCTCTATTTTTCATTTGATTTTTTCCCTTCATGTGAACCAAAAACACAAATTTATTATATTGTTGTATTTTCCAAATCTATTTCGCACATGGATCCCTACCTTATTAGTTTAATTTTTTTTCTTTTTTTTGAATCCAACAAAAAGAAGTGGCTTTAAAATATTTTACCCACTCAAATATCATTTTAGTCTATGCTAATCTATTTATCCTGTTATGTTATATAGATAGAGATTATTTAGGTACGAAAAAAAAATATTGAACTAGAACTTTCCTAGTTCTAGGATCTTTTGAAACATCTCTATCGTGCTTACGCTTGATTTCCTCTTAGGACGGTTTATCAAATATTTCTCCTGGGGTGCTCGATATTCTTATAAATGGTTTCTTCTTTGGCGTGAAGATAATTCTAGGTACTTTTTATGTGTCCTTGCGAGGCTACCACATGGCTCACCCACAATGAGCCAATTGTCGATCCAACAATGCTACCAACATTCAATTCTTATGTCCTTTTTATATTATATGCTTTCTAATTCCTGCAATATTAAGAGGCTCTTGTGTTTCATTAGTAGAGTATTGAGTGTGTGTTAATAATAACTGATAGCTTTAACCCCTCTAGGGATTGCGGCAATGGAAACCCCAATCCCCTTATCTTTTTTTCCTATGCACCGAGGGCTAACAACTTTATCGACTCGTGCACTGAGGGGCTAACTTTCTATCTGTTGATGATTCCTTAATTGTGATGGAAGCCAATATAAAAAATGTTGCATGCTTACATGATGTCCTGATTTATATCGTTCGGCTTCTGGACGATTGGTCCATGTGGAGAAAACTAGCATAATTTTAAGCCCCAACACCGATGTTAATATGAAGGCTCGGGTATCTGCAGTTCTTAATATCATGACACAAGATTTGAATGATAAATACCTCTCCCCATAATACTTGGTTTGATGTGGACGCAGGTTTGTAAACAATGCAACCATTCTGGTAAATGAATAAAGGAGGTTTTGAAGTGTAAAAAGGGCTCTTAAAGGGATAGGATTCTGGGCACAGCGATCACGCAACACGACCTGCTCGGGGATGGTAGCACGAGGGCATCCCAATTCTCACTACCTTACAGATGAGAACGTTGCCCATGGACAGCCTCATGTAGGCAATAGGCATGGTCATTCTGTATTAGTTAGCTGTGATTTTTGAATCTGAATGAGCGCATTGGCTTGAACCCTGCATCGCAGGATAACAACAGAGGACAGTGACCCGACATCTCAGAGGATAGAGCCTGAAGGAGACAGCCCGGAACGCAGCATCCGAGCCATCACCGAAGAGGACTCTGTCTAGATTCACCATGGTACTCACTGCCTACTCGTTGCTCCATGTGTAACGTCGGCCATGCAGGTAAAGATCTTTCAATTTCAGGTTATCAAGGAACGCCCTGAAAGCTGTCATGCAACGGCGATTGATTTTGTTGTTTTTCTTGTTGGTAACACGGGCGATGAGACTAAAAGCGCCCACGAGAATGCACAATACGTCAGGGGAAACATCAAACACCTGCTCTTTCGAATCCTCAAGCAGAGCAAAGCATCGCATCATCCTCCTAAGGTCCATATCACCAAACGCCCCCTAAGTTGCAATAAAGTTCTATCTAGTTACAAGGTTGGAGAATTACACAATGTCCTTGTTCCAAGCCACAATATACTGAGCTTCACCATGATACTCACCGTCTTGGAGATGATAAGCTTTCCGGACTGTATCATGACACCATTGCCACTCCCGGAGCGCGAAGCCAGTGTGCAACCGGAACAAGCTACACCAGAGGGGCCTGGGCAGATACCCGGTGTAAGTTGTAACCGAGCAACTAACTGAAGGTTGCCCCGGGGGAGGGAGGAGGGTGCTGGGTGCTCCCTTTTGATTTGATTTTTTTATTTTCTATACGCGTTTTCCTGTTTTAGATAGGGCTTTTTCGGCTTTTGGGTTTTCATATGCTTTTCCCTTGTTACCGTACCTTTTTTAATAGTATGGCCGCATGCATCTTATTGATGCAGAGACCGGGGGTGTGCCTCCTTTTCAAAAAAAAAATGCTTTAAAGAAGCACATTTCTTTTGCGTGGAAAAAGGATGTGCTTTCACGAGAAGCATATTTTTTTTATTGTGGAGCCACAAACTTGCTTCCAAGAGAAGTACAACTCTGCTATTCCGAAAGGAAAAAAAAATATGCTTTCACAAGAAGCATAAATTTACTTCTCGAGAAGGCACTGATTCGCTTCCGCAAAAAGCACGGCTTGGAAAGAAAAAAATATGTGCTTCATGAGAACCACAGACTTACTTCTCGTGGAGGCGCAAATTTACTTTCGTGAGAAGCGCATTTGCGCTTCTAGGAAAAAAATATGCTTCCACAAGGAGCAGAGATTTGCTTCTCGTGAACACACATATTTGCTTCTGCGAGAAGCAGATCTTCTCGGTAAGGGAAAAAATCTGGCTTTTCACGTGAAGTGAAGCGTATATTTGCTTTTCATGAAGGCACAAATTTGTCCATGTCGGCAACCACCACCGACAACAAGGTCGGTGGCAAGGTCGTTGCGTCCCCAGCGACGGGAGGCCGCGCTCGCGCCACTCCAGTAGTCGGCAAACATGCAAGGAAACTGACGCCGTTCGCGATGGCACTCATCAAGGAGTTGGCGAGGAAGTTGATGCCGTTCGCGACGACGCTCGCCGAGGCGTCGGTGCCTCGTCCTTGTCCAGTGCCTAGTACCCCATCCTCGGCCACCCCTACGCCCGCTCATCCGGGGTGTCCGGCAGCCGCTCCCGTCACCAAGGACCGTGGCCGCCAAGTGATCGATGAAATGCCTTAAAGGTATAAGAAAATCTTTTTCAATTTCGGACGATGCATTGCTTGGTCATTACTTTCAGGTTGTTGTTGTTGTTGTTGTTGTTGTTGTTGTTGTTGTTGAGGCCGAAGAGGTTGATGATCCCATGGAGACTCCATCAGCCGTGAAGGCACCATCATGATCAAGAACTCGCAACTATTGCCAAGATGAAGATAGTGCTTTATGTCATCTTGGATGAACATATCACTTGATGCATCTGTTCAAACGGATCTGTCAAATTTTCGGGAGGATTGCGGGGTACTACAACAACACGGTGGAAGTGACATCAAGCCACACCCAAGGCTATCTTGGGCACCGTTGGGTACAATCCAAGACCAATGAAACCGATGGTCCGGTTCTATTGATCAATTCAACCAAGCATTACTGAGTGGTGTGCAAGTCACGGCGTATGGGCCTATTATCCAAGACATTTGCAAGCAACGGAACAAGAAGTACGGTCACAAGCCGTTCACATTGCACCATTGCTACAAAGAACTTTGCAAAAATGAGAAGTGGATTAGGAGGAACTTTGCTATGTTGTGGCGACTTTGGATCAAACTTCATCGACGTGGTGCCTTTTGGATGAACTATTTGCATGTTTTAATTTGAATTGCTCGATCCGTGCAACTATACATGTGTTCCTAGGTTTTTTTGTTGTGCATGTTTGATTTCAATCATTCGAATGATTGGTGAAATAGTATGCAATTATTTGAAATGTATGCGGCTAGACTAAAAGAATTGAGAAACATATCGTCTTCTAAATATAGGGGATCAGTTAGGTCCGGCCACCGTTAGAGGAGCAAAACTATCCTTCAATAAAGATACTCGGGCGTATCCTCCTATAATTATAGGGATCGGTTAGAGATGTTTGTTGCCAGTTGTAATCATGATCGGTTGATGACTTTGTTAATTTAAATTTACTAGCCAAATATGCATGAAAAGGGTGCTTGCAGGTACTACTGATGCTTGCTACACAGGATCAACTTCAAAAGCGATTCGGTTAGCAAGTTGACAATACATGAATGGCGATAACAATTCACACTAGTCATAGCGGAATTCTTGATCAAGAAATTCTAGTATATCTGTTCCCTCCTTCCGTTCATGCCACGACGGATAGCACCAATATGGCTTAGGCACAAGCCATCTGTTAACACGAAATCATAAATATGTTTATGAATCATGCATATCTGAATCAAGGTCCTGCTAATTGCATAACAAATCAAAAATACCTATTTGGGCTAGGAACTGTTGTAATATTGTTAGTAGTCCTACACATAAATTAAAAAAATAGTTTTAATATATACAACAATGTCTCAAAATCATGTAAGGTTCGCCAGTTCATATCATTATATG
This sequence comes from Hordeum pubiflorum, assembly GCA_000582825.1. NCBI lineage: Eukaryota > Viridiplantae > Streptophyta > Magnoliopsida > Poales > Poaceae > Hordeum > Hordeum pubiflorum. Next base: position 4,954 of record CBMN010764546.1, read on the forward strand.
TCAAGACAAGAGGTAAAATGGAGAAGTGCAAAATCAAGTTAAGACTTACAAACTGGCATATGCTCAAACTAAACAGAAAATGAGCAAGCAAGATAAACAAACAAACAAACAAACAAACAAACAATCAAACAAACAAACAAACAAAATAGCCAACATGAATTCCAGGCTGAATTAATTAGTGTTCTTTTAAATGAGGCAAAAGCTTTGTCTCATCCATTAAATAGGAGAGAATACAAGTAACCCAAATACACGACATGAGATCACTCTCGCAAAATTATGGACCCTAGGTTTTTTGCACTGGTGATGATCCAAAGAGTTGGCCTCGGTGTCAATGGAGGCAAGCAATATAGTCTGTGGTGCGCTCTTATACTTGAAGACTCTTGCGTTCAGCTCGTTCCAGATAGTCCACGAGACAAACATGGTGAGGGATGTCTTGGCTTGGCAGTTTGGCGTGTCGTTGTCGCATGTACTTGCCCACCAAGCCTCAATCGAGTCGAGCAAGGGCCATCCGGTCATGTCAAGCCCGAGAATGTGGTACCTACGAATGTGGAGGCCTTTGTAGAAGAGTCACACATTCTTGTACTCTCTTGCAGAGAGGGCAAAGATCACAGTTGGGCCATCCACACTTGGCCAAGCTATCGGCGATCCGAATTCTATCTTGGGGAGCCAACCAAGCAAAGAACTTGACTTTCAAAGGAGCCCAAGCCTTCCATATCATTTTATCCATGGGTGACAGAACCATCCCCAAGAATTGCGCCTTGTATGCGGAAGCCGCTGAGTAAAGGCCACTAGTCGCATGTTTCCAAAGGATGTAGTCCTCGGTGAGCTCATCGAGTTCAACCTCATGCAAGAGCGCCCAATGGGTGCAGAACTGTGTGATGTGCTCCGCGAAGGCGTTGGACGGAGCTTTGATCTTGAGAATCCACGCGTTATGCTTGAGGGCCTTCCGAACCTTTCAATTCTTTCTCTAGGACACTTCGTGAATGAGCGGAGCAATCTCTTTTGGCTTGCGCCCAAGGAGCCAAGGCGAGTCCCAAAAGGGGGTCTTCGCACCATTACCAACGATGATAGTGGTGGATGCGTGGAAGAAATTTAGGTCCTCGTCACATGGGTTCCCTATCCCCACCCGCATCTTGGTGGGCTCCTTCCACTCATATCACGGCTATCGCAACCGGAGAGAACACGTAAACTTGTCAGTGTTGAGGACCCCGAGTCCCCCATATTGAAGTAGCAGACAAACAATCTCTCAATTCACCTTGCATTTTGCCCACGTCGTCTTGTCCGAACTAGACCATATGAAAGCTCTCTCAAGATTGTTTATATCGAAGAGGATGGTTGGCGGGATGACAAGCAGTGTGGCGCGGTAGACCACCTGGAGGTGATCGCGGACTTGACAAGAGTCGTCCGGACGATGATGGTGATGTTTATGTCCCTCATAAGTTGTTAGCTTGCTCTCAACCTTGTACACTAAAAACTGAAGATCCACCAATTTTAGTTTCCAAACGAATAGAGGAAGCCCCGAGTATCACAAAGGGAAGGAAGTCCTCGTTGCTGGCAACCTTTGGGTTAGGCAACCCAAATCAAGATGGTTGCAATGAATGGGCACAAACGAGCTCTTGTGAAAATTGGTGCACAGCCCAGTGACCTCACCAAAGCCCCTCAAAATGCTTGCAAGGTTGTCAACATCCCTTTTGATCGGAACCATGAAGACAGCCGCGTCATCCGCGTAAAGGGAGGTCCACATCATGGCTCCCTGTCCCCTAATTTTATGGAGGAGCCCCTTTCACGTAGCAACCTCAAGGATCTTTGGAGCAGATCAATAGCGATGACGAAAAGTAGCGGGGAAATGGGGTCCTCCTGCCAAAGGCCATGTCCATGGTACTGTATAAGCCAGAATCAAATGGCTTAATCATACTAGTATAGACTCTCTTTAACCTGAATTCTAATTGATTTCATATCCCGCATACATTGCTTACCATATGCAACAGTTTTATTCCAGGGTGTGATGACCCACAAATTACTTATAGAAGAATAAAATGATAGCACATATCTTGTGGAGGCAACTGTACTTCACTCAAGCCTGAATATTATGCACATGAAAAAAACTTGCATGCTACAAAAAAAACTCTATAATTATAGAAAACATACCCTTCTGCTTCAAAATTTTCCAAGAGTTTCACAATTGTATCCCGTGGTGTGTAGGGAGTTTCTTCCAAGCCATAGAAGTTCATCCCAATAAAGTTCCCATTAGAATCTATAAGAGGGCCTCCAATCCCAGCCTAGCACAAGACACACGTAACCAGTAGAAAAAACATGATACTTGTAAGCTATACAGATATGCTGATGGATTAAATTAAACATACTTTCACCCTACAAATACAATATAGTAGAAACTAACACATCATACCTTCGTAATTTGACAAGTGGAGATCCTAATAAGATCTTTACAGTCGAGTTCACTTTCTTTGCCGATCACTACCCCACTTGCAGCCATTAATTTGCCTGATTCATAGACACGCCCTATGGCTAATACCTCCGAATGAGTGCCAGTTTTCACCTTATTGTCAATAATTGCTGTCCGAGCACAGCGAAGTTCTTTGATGATGACAACGGCGACATTATAACGCAGATCATAATGTTGCAAAATCCCTGTGACATGTTGTTTATCTGGAAGGTACACTTCAATTTGCAATAATAATATGGTGGGAGTAAAGGAGTATTCAAATGAAAGAGTAAAGGGGTATTTACACAATTATTAGCAGAATAACAACCTTTAAGTTCTCAACAACCTTGCTTTCATCGTCATTACTTCTAATCAAACTTGCCGAGGTCAGAACTCTTGTGGTGAACTCATTGCAGTCTATGAATACACCTGTGCAAGCAAAAAGCCTCGCTTCTCCTATGAAAGTAATAATTAAGATCATCGGTTAGTGATGAAACTGAAGAAAAAGACACCAAAAGTAATGAGCTTATAATCAGTACGATTACCACTGAATGAAGCGAGTGCTACAACAACTCTGGACATATTTGAAGCTATGCTTTTTGAGAGTTTGTTCAAGATATCTTCACTAAACTCCTCCTCAAAACTATAACGCAGACGCTTGCCATCTGGTTACAGAAACATGGCACAGTAGTTGAGGGAGGGCTGAAAAGAGTAATCAAATGTGCAACAAAATAGATTAATCACTAAAAGGAAAAGAAATAACTCACCGTCCTCCAAAACTGGTAAGGGGTAACCACGGGACCTAAACTTGTCTCTTCTAGCATCCAAGGATACTGCACAACATGGTAAAGTGATTGATGACCAATGTTTTAATAATGATGAAGGGAACTGAAAGCAACGACTCACCAAAACCCCAGTCATATGGCCACCTACGAATAGAAGGCAGACTCTCTAGTAATGTATCCTCGAGTCCTAGTGTCAAAGGGTGAAGCAATTAGTGACGATGTGTGACCAATGATCAACATGTAACATTAAAAGTGACCCAACCTGAATTAAGTTCTGGGTCACATATAGTACGTATGGTAGGTTTCTGGTTTTTAGTTTTCATCTCCTGCCTTGAGCTGCCTAAAATGGAAAAGATGAAACAAAGAATAAGCATAAATTGGAATGCCAAAAAGCACTATGCAGTTCAGGTGTGTATTCTCACATAGCATATCCATATACTTAGTATGAACTAATTAGCAGGCAGTAATATGATAGTATTATAATAAGAACAAGCTTACAACTGAAGATGTATGCTGCTCGCAAGGATTATACAGATGATCATAAAAAAATAACATTGATGATGATAATTTAACTGTCTTTAAGGAGTGAGTTTGTTTTCCTTGCCTTCTAAATCGGATTTGTGAGATTCAGGAGACACTTTGGCCTTGCTTGCGCCTCTTTCAGTTTTACTACCTCTTTTCTTACTTGTGTCCCTGCAGCAAAATGTATATACTCATGAGTAAATCCACAAGAGTAAAACATAGATAATATACATGCATCACTATCAAAAATATATAAAACTGAAGTGCTAAGCAGTGGCACGATAGGAAAAAAATAGGGATGGTACTAAATATTTCAACAACAGAGAAAATGGTGAAAATACTATATCTATACTGAAGGAACCTTGACTACTTTCCATTTAAACAAGTATAATAGGTTCAACATGGCTACCAGATTCCTAATCGAATACACGGCAACTGTAAGATGGGCCTGACAAGACAGGTGATATTGATGCAAGTGTTAAGGTAACTCTGCTACTTGTTCAGCTACACATGGAGCAAACAACCAATTTGTTAGAAAGGCATATGCTCTGGAGTGAAGGTCACCTACCAAATGCCATTATAAGCTACAAAAGCATCAAAACAGCTAATAAGCCATCATATTGGCACGGACACACACATTTCAAAATTGTTTGGCATTTAACATGTTTTCTAGTACATCCACGTATGAAGTTTGAAAAAAAATTCCACATCGGCTGTTGATGCGCAATACTATTGTTCAGTACTTCACTTCCTATGTTTCTTGATGTGTGGTCAGCTCCCTGGAAATTCCAGCATGAACAATAAGTTCGCAACAAGCAGCCAAGATGCTCTTAAGGTTATCCAGAAATTGCTTTGGTTACACACTTAGACTACGCCTGTTGTTATCCAGCATCGAATGTGACTAGAGGTGATGCTTATAGTAAATTAGCATGTTCTTATTCCACATCGGCTGTGTATGATGCAAATTTATCTGCCGCCTAAAGAGCAAGAGACCACTATTTACCAAGTGCAATCTAGATTGAACTTTCCATCATTTTCATTTTTCCTAAACATGTATGTTCCAAGTGCATACAAACTAGTAAGCTCGAATAGGGAAAGATAAAGAGAGGGGCAGAAAAGTGGACAAAGAAGCATATGTATATGTAAGCCAATCGGAGATTCTCAGAATATAGAAGACATACCAGCATGGGGGTGTTCTCCTAAAATGCATCAGAAGTTCAAGAATTTTATTCCTTGGTAGGAACGGAGTCTCTTCCTTAGAATAAAAGTTCATCCCGACAAAGTCACCGTTAAAATCAACAAGGGGGCCTCCAACTCCAGTCTAGCAAAAGAATGAAGTGACGCTCAGGCAAGCACACAAATTTATGATGCTGGACAAGATTAGCATAACTGAAAAAAGGGATACATTTAGTACCCCCAAAAGATATAGTTCAGTGCATATAGTGGTAACCACTACCACTGATATCATGACATTATTAATTTATTTCATGCAGAGAAGTAAAAGAGAAATCAACGGTGCACCATAGTAATTTCACATGTGGAGATCGCAAGCTCCTCGCTGTAAATTCTCTTCCCATTGTCGGTCAACGTCCCAGCTGTGGCCACTAATTTGCCCAAGTCGAAGCAACGCCCAACAGCAACTACTTCACTATGGGACTCAAATTGCCGCTGATGATCTCGAAATGCTGCGCGAAAAACATGGAAGGCCGTGATGCTGATAACAGCAACGTTGTATTTTAAGTCATAGTATTCCAACCATCCGATGGAAAGATGATTGTTTGGAAGGCGCACTTTAATCTGCAATAATAATAAAGCACCACAAAATGAATACACATCAGTTCGCAGAATGATTACCAGTGTCACAAATCAGCAAGCAACAAACAGAGCACAGGAAAATTGGCAGTACCAACCATCATGTCTTGAAAGATCTTACTATCATCATCAATAGATCTAAGCAAACTTAACGAAGTCAAGAAACTTGTAGTGGTTGAATTGCTCTCGATAATTATGCCCGTGCACGCAAAATACACCGACTTTCCTGCACAAGATTGTAGTTTCAAACTTTCAGTCACAAGCAACTAATGATCAGGTAAAATTTGCAACTGAAGCCAACTTGTATAATGACCGTTACCTTTACGGAATGAAGCAAGCGACACAACACTGTCATCTATGTGTGCCGCGACTTCTTCGCCGAGTAGACTCCAGACACCTTCACCAGAATCACTTGAGGTGCCAAATTCCTCTTCCAGAGGATTGACCCGAATCATATTTTCTAATTCAGGCAGCATTATTAAACACAAATCTGAACGAGTGATATTGTACAAATCGTACTTGCATAAAAAAAGTAGTACTAGCAAAATTGGGATCAGTCCTCACCGCTACTTATGTACATCTTTTTGCGTCTTTTATTCGAGCTTCCAGGTTGAACATCCCCTCGCCCGATCTGCATCTTTCTAGCCTGGTGAAGAAGGAAGAAATTTGAGTCGTCATTAGCAGTAGAAACATTATGAAGTTGGTAGGCTAGATTGTTGAATGTGGATACATTTGGACAGGGCCGCCCGCCCAGGGTCTCTTATCTAGAAGCTAGTCAGGCGGCGAGCTGGAGAACGAGGGCGAGCTCGACGGCGGAGAGGTCGAGCCGGGAGGCGGCGACGTCGATCTGCTGGTGTAGACACGTCAAAAAAAATCTGCTGGTGTAGGAGCTCGATAGACGTGGCCGGCGGCAGTGAACGCGATCAATTTGGGGCCGCTGCGGGACAAGCAACGGCGGCGCAGGTGAAACCTAGCATTTTACTCTCTTTTCTTAGTGTGGGGGAGCATATTACCTTCTTTTAATGTGGGGACATTTTAAACTTTTTTTAGTGTGGGGAGCATTTTACTTTGTTTTTTTTTCATGATAATACGATGTCTCATTTATATCATACAAGGATCATAATACAAGTCATGTACATTCCGACATAACAAGACTAAAAAAACCAGTAGAGCTAACCTTTGCACATAGGACCATCAACCAAGAAGTAAAAAAAAAAACAGGACCAAAGAATCTTCTGAGCTAGACACCAACGGCCGCCACCTGCCAACTGACACCACCACAACAGCCACCAAACGAAAAAATGACGAATCACCTCCACACCCGAGATCGACGCCGCTCCATCACTGATACACAGCTTTGCGGACCTCCAAGGTGGCTAGCCAATAGCGGCAAAGCCATTGCCGATGAACGAATCAGATCGGGCAACACCCCTGACATGTCATCGAACTCCAGATCTAGCATCCCCACACGACTAAGACGTTGGAGGAGGAAACTATACATGTCTGCCACGAACCACGAACCCAGCACACGATCCACCATCTTTCATATGCCGCCGATGCAGACCACAATCTGCATCCGCTCCTGCGCTACCTGTCAAGCTCCGCGCCGACGCTGGAGCAAACGTCGTCGCAACGGAGCCCAAGGACAGTGGTCCACCACGAGGATGCCTTCGCCGCACCATCCTTGCTTGAATGTATTGATTTCCAAATCCAACCTAACACAGATCGCCTCAACGGAGAAGGATCTGAGAGTTATTATTCAACACTGTCATCACCATCGCCAGTGGCGGAGACAGGGGGACCA
>CBMN010764563.1:0-10901 GCA_000582825.1 Hordeum pubiflorum
CCACAGGCGCCCCACCAGCCCCCCTGTTCTCCCCCGCCACCGTCCCCGCCTGCCGCGGCGGGGTCCCCAGTAGGAACGGACCCCCGCCGGTCGGTGCGCATCAGCGTCCGGACCCGCGTCCGTGGCCTCCCCTCGGCGGCGCCGTCGTCCTCGCGGATACGCCGCAAGTCCCCCGCGGCGCCTCTGCGGCGGACAGTACAGGCATGCGCGGAGGAGTGGGGGGCAGCCAAGGCCGCGTCGGGCGCCCCGGCGGAGGACTGCGTCCTTCCTTTCCTCCAGAAAGGCGCGCCGAGGAAGGTACGTGCCGGTACCACTGCCAGGCCTGCAATTCAGTTACCAACTTGTGTCAAACAGGACTTTGACAACTAAAATGGTAGGTTTGTAGAGACGGGATGAACTGATAATTGAGGGTGATTGTCTGGTGGAAGGAACTCGGGATAGAGACCGAAAAGGGAACATGGTTTGGAACACAAAGAACAATGAGTCTCAATGCGGTTATTAGTACTCCACACTGAAAGCAAATGATACAGTAGATGGATTTGGATATCAGCACAGAAATTGGAGATAAAACAAGAAATGTGACTAAGATGTGCAAATTAGTGGAATATGGGTTATATCTGAATAGGGACATCACCACACTAGAAAATGTGAGGTGGTTATTCGTTTTATTGGACAATTGGACTGAGGGCACACACTGTGTTTCCAATAGTTGCTCACAAGTAAAGAACATGGAGTACTTCAGAAGCATGATACACAATGTTAAATTGAGTTCTATAACATATAAACCATATGAACTGGACGGATACTGGCATCTCAAGTTATCTATGCAGAGCACATATGGAAGAATTTAGCTCTATGCAAGAAAAAGAAGCTAGAGCGCACATGAGGAACTATGTGTCTGTTCAGTTAAGGTAGGAGATGGTACTCAAATTTCTTGAACTCAATGACATCACATACGTGCATGCAAGAACAGAGTGTTGATCTGTAGATAACCTGAAGAAACTGAATTTTTTGAAGATGATAGATACTTTTAGAGAATATGGATGCCTTCCATGAGAACTCTTAAGTATATGTTCCTGGAATGTTCTTTGGACAAACATGATTTGACAACCTGTATAAAAAGTTGCTGCATATGTGATCGCTCAACTCTGATAGAACTGACAGAAGAAGGCTGTAATATCGAGAGTTCGATTAAACACAAGTGTTGTGCCGTTGCTTGTATTCATTATCGGTAGCTCTGCTTGCTGATAAATAAGGGAACAACAATCCTGGAATATGCTATAAATCTTGTTATAAGAGACATCAAGGTGATCAGGGTATGGACTCTTTGGCATAGAAACAGTCAGACTCTTATTAACTATTCAAATAATTGGTGAAAGCTTGGTCAACAAATGAAGAAAGGATGCCAAGTAACACTTGCTATAGGACACTTTAAAGCTTCTGGATATAGGATACCAATGTCAAGTGATTCTATTCAAACAGTATTTTGATGTGTACTCCGGATGTTACATAAGGTAGAGTGAGTGTGATTCACTACTGATTCTCTAAAAGGAGGAACCTTTAAAATCATTTGGATTTAGGTTGAGTGCCTGATTTGCTCGAAGAGCATCCTGCCTGATGAAAGGACGCGATGTTCAGGTCATCACTGTGAAGTAACCTTGCATAAGGTTTGTTCTGACAAAAGTGATGGAAGCTGCCCTCGACATGTAAGTTGCTGAAACAAAGCTACAGATCTAAAAAAACTGTTATAATTTTTTCCAACATTGCAAACAGTGATATGCTATAATATAAATGCCTATCTGTGCATCCAATGATAAATAATTACCTATTTAGTTTTGTCGAAGTCTTCGTTAGTTTCAATAATTTATGACGATTCATCCCCTCATATTTTTGTTAACTATGCAGATATGTTTTTACTGCAAAAGGAGAACAACCTGGCACCGGCTGAAACATGTAATGCCTGCATGTACAGAATGTAAGCTGCATCAAAACAGAATGGCGGAGTCTGTTGATCCTTCAAAGATAGTGATAAGTTGGAGTATTTGGCCATCAACGAGTGAGGTTGATGCTATGCTTCATCCTCCCTATTTTGTGCTTCTCTGTCAGTTTCTTACATAAATTGTATCTTCAGTGCCTACAAAAATATAGCAGAGTGGATAATAGGGTTTTTAACTGGCATCATGGCAGTGTATCCTAGATAATAGCGACTTAGTGTGTACAGTTTTCTAATAGACAAGAGCTGAGAATTACAATAAAAACATGGTAAGCTTATTTAGTATCGGGATGATATGATTGTTCAATATTGGCTGATGAGAGAGTATTATATAAATTAAAGCCTTAAGCGCAATGATGTACAGGGATGCAAATTTGAATTATCCGTTCTTCCTGACCAGAACCCGCAGCTCCACGATTCCCAATTTGAATACAGACTGTTGAGCAGGTTTTGTGAAGCAATAACCTTATATGCTCACGTAGCGACAGTCTTTTACCATATCAAGCATATGTTCTTATTTCGTATCACCAGTTTTGAAGGTCTTATTATGAAACATAAGCTAGATGATTTGCACTCTGTTTGAATTTTTTAACTTCTATTCGTGTATGGACAACGAAGGGCCTCTTCGGATAAGTTGGTCTGCAAACGGCATCATCTAATTGTAAATGCGTCCAATATGTATTCCAAATTATTCTATTTGTTGACTACTTTTCCTTAGATCGTTAAAAGAAAGAATATTCAACAATTTGTTCCATATCATTTGCTTTAATATGGTTGAATGCATTTTATTTGATCTCTTTCTTTCTATAGGCTTTGGTTATTTCTGTTGTTGTTAATGTTGCTGACGGTGTGATATATGTGCTTCTTACAGGGTGCTGGTCCTGCATATGACATTGAGGTGGTTAATAGTTCCACTTCACATTTGACTCTGCATTGTTGAACATACAGAACTTATCCAATTTTGTCTCTCTGTCGTATTGCCTTCGTAAAAATGTGATGTGGATGGACTATTAATGGTTTTGTTCTTACAATTTTTCTTTGATCTGTATTCATTGTTGAGTATTGATTCATTTACAGGAAGCCTTTCGGCGATTACCTCTCCCGTATGCTGATCAAGAGTTCAATATTGACCCTATTAAGAAAGAGGAGTTGGAAAGTGTGACAAAACCACCTCCATATGTACATTTGAAGCATAGTATCCTTTATATGATTGCACTTTAAACTAGTTGACCAGTTTCCCTTTTATATTTTTTCATTTTTATCTTTCAACTTTGGAATATTTCATTTCCTCAATGAGCTAAGATGTATATTTCGTCAAGAAGAAATGTGATGGTGATGCCATTGAAGCTAAATGCAGCGATTGTGAGCCTCCTCTGACCTGTCAAATAAGATGCTCGTGCAGGTACAAGCCAATTTAATTTCTTGTGTGCATGTTTGTGGGGCATCCTTATTCTCTGTGTATATCATTGTTTTTATGAGTTGATTCTGATCAGAATTTAAATCGCTTATAATTAGAGAATGATTTTCCAGATTATTATACTCCAATTGAACAGGAAATTATTTTCCGATGTATACTGTAATGCTGTATCATAGAGTTTAGAGTAATTATATTCTATAAAATGCTTCTACGTGTTCATTTTATATAACTGCATTTATAATTTTTGATAGAAAGTTATGATAATTCCTACAGGTATATGTCCATTAGCTGTTCTCAGGCTTGCAACTGCTCAAATAAGTGCACTAACAGACCATTTCGCAGAGAGAAAAGGATCGGGGTTGTTAAGGTAAGGAATTCATTGGACTTCTTTTGTTCATGTTTTGAGAAGACAAAGAGTAATTGAAGGTTTTAACTTGCACAACTTATAATGTTTTTTACAATGTTAAAATACTCCTTAATTTCATGACTGCTCTTCCTTCTCCCGTTTCTATGAAGTATTTCATTTTTCTATTTGGGGTTTCATGTCTAAACTTGATCTGGTGCGACAATAATATAAATATATTCTTGTTTCCTTTTATTTGTGCATCTTGTTATTAACTTTCTTTGGTAATAACAGGATTAAGAGATGTTTGTGTGGCAAATAACTCCCTGATGGTTTTTTTCTGTAGACACAACATTGTGGATGGGGTGCCATAGCACTGGAAACCATTGAGGAAGGTGATTTTGTAATAGAGTTTGTTGGAGAAGGTATTTCAGATTCGTTCTTTGATTTGCTTTATAATCTGATCGTGGTTCGTTTAAACCCCTACTTCTACACGAGACTATGACTTGTGATTACCTTCCTAAGGATTTTGTGTGAGCTATTCTGCTATTGTGCGGAACATATTGCTGTTAAATTGAGTTCATGTCTGTTAAAAACAAAAGCTAGTTTCATTTCTAGAATAGATACTACAAAAATTAATGATTGGTGCTCACCTCGGTATACTCTTCATTTTTTTTTAGATCATATACTATTTTATAATTATTTAATGCCCCATTCCAGTTATAGATGGCGCGAGATGTGAAGAGAGGCTTCAAGACATGAAACAGCGTCGAGATCAAAATTTCTACATGTGTAAAGTCAACAACAACTTTATTATAGATGCAACATTCAGAGGAAATGATTGTCGCTTTTTTAACCACAGCTGCAGACCTAACTGTCAGTTGGAGAATTGGTAAATGTCTTATCTGCGGAAGCTTCCTGTATGGATTTTTTTAACCTATGTGTTTGTTGATTTAGTGGCTTACTGTTATTTTATTCTCTAAAAGTGTTTCTTATGGCTTAACTGAGTTGTTTTTCACCAGGCAAGTTAATGGCAAGACAAGGCTAGGTGTGTTTTCTTTACAGGGTATACAAGTGGGTGAGCCCTTGACCTACAATTACAGGTACATGAGAGACTCAATCAGCCTAGCACTTCATATACCGTTCTTCCGTTATGTACTACTCACATTGACGTTTGGTATAGTTTGTATGCATTCTACAACCACCAAATCGTTTACGATGTTAATTTGCGTAGCCGTACAGATGCTTAGCTGGATCTTTATCCTGACTAAATCATGCTATCATTTTGCCTTTTCTGGTGCTCCACTGTAATAAGAAAATTCCGGATTCCATTTTATGTTTCACAGTTTCAGCATGTGTACTTCATTTTCCTGGCTTTACATTAGTCAATACAAACTGACACCATAGATGAATAAAAATAATATTCTAGTGACAATACTAGGTTTACCTGGAAAGGATATGTCAGCAGTGGTGATGCTAGATACAATCCTCCGCGGTGTCAATTTTCAACCTTTCTGAAATCTTCCAAACTTAAAGTATTATGATGCAATATAAGTTCAACATAGCGGCAATTTGCATGTGGCGCAGCCACTGTATATTGATATTAATTCTCCAGAGGCATCAAGTCATAATTGGTACTCCATCTGCCTCACAATATAAGAGTGTTTTTGACACTAGAGGGAGTATTATATTTTAAGTTCTCTGTTTTTTACAACATTTCTTATAACACAATAATGGTTGATTACTTGTTGAAAACAAGCCTAGGGTTGAGACATAATCACGACCATACCCAGGCATAGTTTAGTGTAAAATTGTAAATGATAGCCAGATTAACCGCCATAGTTTCTGGATTTATCTATGATATATAGCACTGAACCTGAGTAAAATACTTAGCATTTGGGAAGCAGTAAAAAACTTTCCCTATATTGCTTCACTTGGAAAATTAGTGTTGCAAATACACAGAAGAGATGCTCTAGTTACCTCACCATAGATGTTTTATGATGTACTCTTATCATCTCAGTTTTTTCCATTGTTGTTTTTGGTCCATCTTGTAGCTTCGAACAACATTTTGGTCCACAGACGGAATGTTTCTGTGGCGCTGAAAACTGCCGAGGGAAGCTGTGATAGATAAGAAAAGTAACTGTCCATGGGGAGGTACATAGCAGCTCTGACCGAGGGAAGCTGTGGCTCAATGCAAAAGTACATAGCAGGATATAGTGAAAATTGATTGAGCAGCATGGTACCCACTCTTCTTTCAAGTGTACAGGTTTTACTCCGTAATAAGTGTGAATATAGTAGTATAACAGATGCCGAGAGCAAACTGTTTAGCTAGTCATTCTGGATTGCAAAGTTGAATCTATGCTTTTCTCCATCACAAATGTATATGCAGCATTGTGGTTCATGCTCTATCTCTCAACGTATGAAAAATCACAGCGCCAAAGATGAGGCAAACAAAAATGGAAAACCATTTCCACGGAATAGCCATTGTATCACTGCATCTTATTACACACTACACCATTTACAGACAGCTGTACATACGCAGCGCAATTGACCTCCGCCCGATCTTTGGCTGAAAACTGAAACTACAACGACACAACAAGATTTAAGAAAAGCTAGTTGAGAGCAGGAGAGCTCGCGAAACAACTAGGAGTACTATTTTTTCTAGTATTTTCTTTTCATTTATGCCAAGATCGATGGATCGACGCGGAACGACGAGGTTCGCCGGTCCCTTAGCGAGGCTGCTGGATGGTGCGGGGGCTGAACCTGCCGCCGCCGCCGAGCACCTTAGCAGGCGCCTTCTCCGCGTACTTCGGGACCTCCGGCGGCGAGGCGACGTGCGCCCGCCACCACTTCTCGATCCCCCACGGAGCCACCTCGCCTCCGCTCTTCTTGACGGCGGCTTCTCCCTTCCTCTCCTCCCCATCTGCTCCGAACCACGGTAGCAAGTTCAACAACAAAGTAACAACCGTGAAGAAAAGGGTGTAGAGAAGTAGATCTGGGCCGGTCTGGTCACGTACCGTTGCGCGGCAGCGCCGGAGGAGGGAAGAAGGCGTCGCCGTCGTCTGGGCCCTCCTCGGCGTCCAGGAGCCCCAGGTCGCCGTAGTCGCGGAGCCAGCTGTCGCGGAAGGACGGCGAGGAGGCGACGAGGCGCCACCACTCGGGGGAGAAGTCCTCGACCTCCGCCGCCGCCGCCTCCACGGGGGCGGAGCGGCACCAGCTCCCCGGCACGAAGGGCTCCGCCCACGGGTTCAGCCTCCCGCCGTTGCTGCCGGTCACCACCTCCATGGTTGCCTGTAGTACTGTGTCGCTTCCTCCTCTTCCCCTCTCGGTTTCGAGCTCACTGGAGTGCTGTTGCGGTGTGGACTGGTGTAGTGGGAGGGATGGAATGGGAAATGGGAATGGACGGTGACAGGTACGGCGTGGGGTGATCACGATATTATAGTGCGCTTCTTGGATCTTTTGGGCTGGCCGGTCTTATCCGTTGTGGCGTTCTTATCCGTTGCGGCCACGGGATGCGATGGGTACGGCACGATGTTTTCCTATCGGGGCGTGCTGGTCCCCTCCCCAAGGATCGTATTATTTCCGTGCGCTATCAATTTGGAGGAGACAATGGAGATTCAGTGTTAAGTACATGAGATACTTATTAAAGTTCTCCCCGAAAACCCAGACACCCCTTTGACGGCGGCTAGGGTTTCGACGTGGAAGGGCGACGACCGGTAGTTTTCACCGGCGGGGCACGATTGGGATTCCGGCGGCGAGGAGATGACCACATCTTCTCACGGCGCGCGTAATGAGAAGGGTCTGGAGTCGCCCTGGGCGATGGCTCGTCTGGAAGAGGCATTAGGCAAGCCGGGTATAACCGATGAAGAAGCAACACCATTTGTGGTAGATGATAGAGATGAAGATAAGCCGAAGAGATGGCTGATCGCCGACAAGGTCCTCCACCGGAATTTGCTCCACAACCATATAATAGCGGGTGCTCTTCGACCTGCTTGGGGGAATCCCTAGGGACTACAATTTCGTTCCATGGGGGAAACCATGTTCGTGGCAGAGTTTGAGGCTTGAAGGGATCGTGATCGCATCTGGATGGGATCGCCATGGCACGTGAGCAAGAACACATTACTCTTGACGGACTTTTAAGGGCTACATGCGACCTGATGAGGTCAAGTTTGAACGGCTCCATCTGTGGGCTAGGGCTCCAAATCTCCCATACAATCTCCGTGATGATACGTGGGGGAAGTTGATCGCACAACAAATTGATAAGAATGCTACCTCAATCCAGTCTGACCATGTTGGTGGTTTTCTACGAGCGAGGTATCCATTTATGTTAGTAAACCTCTTAGGAGGTGGATCTTGATCGAATCGGCGTATAGGCAGAAGACTGATCTATACGACATCCAATATGAACAAGTCCTGCACTTCTGCTTCTCTCGTGGCCGTCTGGGGTACTCCGAGCTTTTTTTTTTAAGCAACCATATATTTCATTAGACAATTTGTTCATAGAGATTACACATATGATCATCATACGAGACACAAATGCTTGTCAAGCAACTTTGCACAAAGAATTCCACAAAAAGTAAAACTACTATTCCACCCTTCCAGAAACTCGTGCCTCGTCGAAACGTAGTCCATAAACGTCCTCCGCCGCCACCATGACAACGCCGGAAAAGATGAGAACAACCGTCATACTAAGATCTGGGAGAGCACCACTGCATACAAAGATGTTTTTTGAGCCGATGAAGCGGGCCGCCGCAAGCAACGAGACCGAGTCTTTGTGGCACGTAGGCCGGGGATCTTCCCGTGGTCACCAGATCTCGACGCCATCAACTTCATACGATGTAGTCAAAGAGGAGGAACATCGCCGCCCGTCGTCATCCACGCACCCAACTGCAAGACAGTAAACACAACTACAACAACCGACACAACCGTCACCCAGGAGAGCGTCGACGACCGACCACCAGACACAAACCATGCCAGATCCAAAGATCGGCGAGACGACCGGGCCACCTGCCCCTCGACGCCACCGGTTGCCGCGATGCCATGATGGAGAAAAAGCAGAGGCAAATTATTCCAACGCGGCGCCATCTCCTGCATGGAAATAGCGCCCCAAGGAAACACTACGCCAACCCTAATTACAGACCTGAGCCGAAGCACCAGGGTCCCCACCCCCTTCCGCCGCCGGAGCGGCGGATGGAGGAGGTAGGGACCGGCGGCAACGGCTTGGAGGCCAGTGAGGTTGGGGGCAGATGGGATCTCCCCGATCCTCTTTTCTCGGAGGGCTGGGAGCGAGTGAAACGGTTTCTGATACTTCGAGCTTATGTGCCCAACTCTAGGTCCTCGGGATGATAAAGTTGAACTCCCCTTTAGAACTAAGTTGAGGGAAGACTGCTTTGGCTGATTGTTCGGGCCAAGGGCAAAACGCGGTGCCGAGTAGTCAGCGAGAATCCGAGAATTCTTCCAATGTTGGTAAGGGTATAGAGGTGACATCCGCATCGAAAGACCGTGCAAATGTTAAACGGAAGGGAGCACCAAAACAGGATAATCGACGGGTAGCAACTACCCCTCTCCTGCTTATGGGCGCTGGCGATATAGCTGGAACTGAAAATACAGAAAAAGCAATGGAGGAGGGGGTGTAGTAGCTCATGAGGATGAAAATGAATTAGGGAGGACTTCAAAGAAGAAGAAGCCCACACCTGACAATTCGGCAGCGACTGCGGAGCAGTCCTACCCGTACCAATGAGTTGTATCAGTTGGAACTATCGGGGGCTTGGGAACCCTGAGGCAGTTCGGGAGCTTCACAATATTGTGAAGCAAGAGTCACCCAACCTACTCTTTGTAATGGAAATGAAATTTTTGGCTAAAATAGTAGAGAGCATGCAACACGTGTTGGCATTCCCAGGATGTTTTGCAGTAAACAGTGCGGGTTTGAGTGGCGACATTGGATTGTTCTGGTCCAAGGACGTCGATGTCGAACTCAAAAACTTCAGTTCCAGCCACATAAATGTTTTGGTGCAGAGCAAAGATCAAGTTCCATTGGAATGACATTTTACGGGGTTTTATGGAGCCCCACGAGTGGAGGATCGTTGACACAGCTGGCATATTTTCCGAACATTGCATGCCCTGCCTCATTCCGCATGGCTATACATGGGTGATTTCAATGAGACTCTCTATGATAACAAACACTTTAGTACCTCAGCACGACCATCGTGGGAAACGAGAGCCTTCTGAGAAGTAACCGATGAGTGTTCTTTCGAGGATCTCGGTTGGTCAGGGGTGCCTTACACCTGGGATAACCGACAGGGTGACTCGAATGTCAAAGCTCGTCTGGATCGGGCCTTCACCAATGAAGAATTCAGTCAACTGTTTGAGCATATTAGAATACGACGTGTGCGCGCAGCTGAATCGGATTATTGCTTCATCGTTGCAAACATGAACCAACTGCCAACTATGCCACGTTCAAGACGCCAGTTTCAGTACGAGAATGTTTGGCAAACTCTTGTTGATTATGAATTCCTTGTCACAGAGACTTGGCGGCAGTGCCAACAAGGACCGGGACTGCAAGGTGTGGTTGATTCCCTTGGTCACTTAGAGACAAAACTTGAACCATGGGGAGCGAAGGAATTCGGTTGTCTAGCTCAGATAGTTTGACAGTTACAAAAAGGAGTAGATAGACTACGTTGTCAGTCTGTCGGTCGTAGCCCTTATGAAGAGGAGAAGAAAGTTGCAATCAAGCTTAGAGAAGCACTCCGGCTGGAGGAGATTTGGATGCGGAAAAAATCTCTAGTACCTTGGTTACGAGGGGGAGATCTCTAGGGTTTAGGAGGAGATTTACATCATCTCACCAACGATGGGGAGCATGAACAGATCACACATGTAATACACAAGTTATTCCTCTAGTGTTCTTGAGATTACAATGGGGAAAATGAGATGGTGGTGATGAGGATGATGATGGAGATGATGATGTTAAGCCCTCTTGGTGGAGATGATGAAGTTAGCACCTCCCTTGGCCGGCTCCTCCCTCCGGATCGCTCCGACGGCTAGGGTTCCTGCTCCTGGTGAGTTTCTGGTGTCTCTGTGCGTATGATCCCCAATTCGTCTTCACAGGGTGAAAATAGTTGATGAGGCGGTGCTACTTGTGAGTTGTGTTG
>CBMN010764570.1:0-11327 GCA_000582825.1 Hordeum pubiflorum
AAAGGGGAGGGGGGGCTTTAGTCCCCACNCTTTAGTGCCGGTTGGAGCCCTTACGAACCGGCACTAAAGATCATTTCTCTACTAGTGTGACGATGCAATCACAACAATTGATCACGTGTGCGTTGGCGCCGACCACAGTTTTGTACCAGAAACCATTTGCTCGATCCCCAAACTATAAAAAGCATTCGGTGCCGATTAGGATACAAGTCACCTTCCTCTAATCTAGAGAAAGATAAGTAGATATTTCAGCTAGACGTCCGTACGGACCGGCGTCTCTGCGGCCAATCCAATGATGCAATCAACTAAACATCTCTGTGTTTGTCTTGATGATGGCGAGTGTCACTCACCACGGAGGAGCATGCACAAGCCCACACAGAAGATTAACCAAGCACTGCACAGGCATATGCCCAGGTGATCGAATTGGAAAGCACTAGAGACGCTGGGCCACGCGTATGATTATCATCACGCAACGGAAGTGGGGCAAACTGTGTGCGGAAAGGATGTAGCATCCATCCATCGCTTTAGTTTTTGGCATGTCCAGCGCATGACGAAAACGGCCGGAGAAAAGGGCAGGAAGGCATCGGATTTCCCCATCACAACCCGGCGTTTTCTCACACGTATATCGATCCCCTCCGGTAGCTGGGTTGGCGCCAGTGATGCTCTCATGGAGCTCGTTCAGGTCGGATCACCTGAGGAAAGAAAAGCGGAGCCGTGCCGCCATGCATGCAGCACGTTCCTGGAATCATTCGTCGGACAGTACTAATTTTTAGGGCTCAACCAGACCGCGTGTTCTACCTTTTCTTGATTGGCGAGACGGAGAACGAGTCCAAGGCATCATTCCATTTTGACGGTGGAGCGAAACGCATTAGCCGACTGCGTGTCTGGGGTTGTTGTAGTGTCTGATTTGGTCAGTATCTTAGGGCCAATCTTGGAGTAGTCCTACCTGTCATCCCGCCCCCCTTCAAGCATCTCCAACGCTAACCTTAAAACCACCCGCATCCATCTGTACCGAGCTGTCCGAACGTGTTTTGCTCTTCAACGCGGTCGCATATCGTGCGCTGAGTCTGTTTCCCTATAAACCGAGGGCAAACTAGGAGGAGGGGAGAGGGGGGCTTTGCGGGAGTCCGGACCGTCTTCGTGTAGGACTCCGACACCCTTGTCCACTTATTCTGTTTTTCTTCCACTCCGTCACTGCTCCCTCCTTACTGTGCATCCACACCCTCCTCGGTTGACGCCGTCGTTGTACCTCTCCAACCGCCGCTTAGACATCATTGGACATCTGAAGTCCCCACCAACGCGCCTGTCCTCCATGGACTACGATGCCGTTCACCCAGGCTCCCTCTGCACTCGGTACCGTCCGCCCCCTGTCAACGACGTTCATCACGCCCGGCATGTGTTTGCTCAAATATCATTGACCTTTTTTGTTGAACTTCTTATTATTTTTTGAGTAAGCACGATGAAAGAGTACTCGACGAAGAAGGATGAGTTTTTATGTGATGCGTGATTGGCCGTATCTGCGGATTTATAGGCAGGAATTCAAGGGGACTCGATCTTTGGCAGCACGTGCATGGTTCGTTTCATGAGCGAAATAACTTTGCGGCCTACGAGATGCACATCATCCATCAACGCAATGCGAATTCGATAGCGAATCGATGGTGCACCATTTGCAACTCTGTCATGAAGTATTGCGTGCGGTTGGACACTGTCACCATCGTCAACCATATAGATCGTAAGTTTTGCTTTCTGTTTCTATACATGTTATGTAATTCATTCATGGGAAAATCTATACTACAGCGTGCGCACACTGGTCGCCCCGTGCGGCGGGTCGGATGTGTGTGGCGTTCCATTGCGTGGCTGGCAGCACGCATGCAGGAGGACTACGTGACGTGAATTGGGGCTGGTTTTTTGTGAATGGTCAGACTGTACTAGCACCTCAGAAGGTGCAAGGACCCAGCACGGCTACAAGAGCTTAGGTCTAGAAGGAAAGTAAAGCTGCAAGGTTGCATGAATGTGTGAGGCTGCCTTTATGTACTTAAAAATGGAGTAGTTTATTACACACGAGACTTTGCAACGCTCACATCTCTTTTATCTCTCATATAATCATTAGTAAGAACTAATGAGGCTTTATGAAAGCAACTGGCAACTAAGTAGATTTTTAAATGGCAAGCCATGCAAAAATAATGGGAGAACTAGTTTTTACAACATTTTTTGAGGGGAAATTTTACAACAATTAACAAGCTTTTATGAGAGAATTAAGTAGAACTAAAGTGATAAGCACAATAAAACACCGCGGCAACTAGGTTTTCGAACAATCATCAAGATTTTTATGAGACAAGACATCAACTGAGTAGAATTAAACTGATAAATACAACAAAGCACCATGGGAAACTAGTTTTTACAATAACCGACAAGCATTATAAAACAATATGACAACTAGATAGAATTAAAATGATAAGCACAACAAAATATTTGTGGCATCTATATTTTATAAGCATTGACAAGTTTTATGACGCAACATGACAACTAGGTAGAGTTATAAATGACAAGCACGTCAAAACATAGTGGCAATTGGATTTATAAGCACCGACAAGCTTTGTACGAAACGACATAAAAATATATATGGCAATTAAGTTATTTTTGTCGGGCAAGTAAGTGGTTAATAACATGACAAGTGAGTGAAACAATGTGGCAAGTACGGACCCCAAAAAAAGCCGTCGAAACATGTTAACATGAGATTTATTTTTGAAGATCTCATCACGACAAAGTCGACGGTGAAAACAGAACATCAATCGAATTAATGGTTTTGGAGATAAATCCTTTTGAATTTCAAACATTAAAGGCAATCTTGATGGCGTCATCACATGCATGCATGGAAGGGAGAGAGGGGAGACTAGCCGCATCATGGCAATACTTAGCTTTTTTTAGGGGATGGCAATGGCAATACTTAGCTTAGTACGGAGTAGTACTAATGGATCATATGCCCTTTTTATTTCGCATTGCCAGCGTTGTGTATGTGTACGCCAGCCGCCGCACGGGAGCACCAAGGTGCGGCGCCGCTGCTTATTCGACCCCTTCATTCATTCACTCAATGTTGCTTTACACGTTGTATAGACTGCACACGCTGTCGAGATGTACTATAGGACCGAAGCCAAACCATTCACGCGCATATATTGTTGGATGAGCATATATTGTTGGATGAAGCTCAAGAAGCAATATGTATGGGAAGACATGTGACTGTTCTGCTTCTAAATAGTATCGTTGAATTTGGAATCAGTGTATTCAAAATTTTTGTTGAACATCCGGTTATTCCGGATGTAATATTTACATTTGAACTATTGTTGTATCGGAGATATTTGTTATTTATGGATGAATTGTGTCATTTTTAACAATTATTATGATTGTTGTGATAAAAAAAAAACAAAACAAATACAGACATTTAAGAAACATGGTTGGATGACTCACTCTCGCATCACGATTCGCGAACTGGTACGAACCTGTCCATGAATGGATACATTGCCCGATTTAAGAGTCAACATTAGAGATGCCCTAAGCTTCTTAATTTGGAGAAGACAGTTTTTGCCTCTTCCTCCTCTTTTGTGGATCCGTGGAGCTAGTTGATTCTCCACCAATTTCTTGAAACAGAAATGCCGAGATGACAAGGACAAGGTTATAAATTAATTCAATTTTTTTTAATTATTTTGATGGCAAACTTTAACAAATATTTTGAGTTCTCAAAAAATTTAATCACGAAATGACATTCATGAAAGCCATGGTAAAAAAGAACACTCCAAAAGCTTTACAAAAATAGCATTGTTGGAGAATCGATTTTTTCCACGACATGCTTGAAAGAATGTCATTTCACGATAAATTTTACAAGCATACAAAACATTTGTCAAAATTTGTTAAAAAATAGCATTTTTGATTGTTTTAACCTTTTTACTGTTCATCGGAGAACAACTCGGATCAAATAATTTGCGTCCAGGACAAGACTAGTACCGTATAAAGCAGAAAACAACCAGTTCACATCTGCTTGAATGTGGCGTGGTGCCTGGCGGACGACGCTCATGGAGCCTGGTGGTGGTAAGTGGTGGAGTTAATTGCACAAAATCATCATATTGAAGGCTAGATTTGCAAACACAGCTTAACAGATTCGTGACAAAAAGCATTAATTTTAGTCTAATTTTTTGTAGAAAACCTGTCGAGAGAGATCTCTAATTTTAGTCTAAGTAGTTGACAGCTTTGAGAATTTTGATGATAATTATGACATGCGGTCCCGCAAAAGCATCGAATTCCGCATGTGTTTTCATACGTATACCCTGCAGCTAGTGATTAGCCCTCGTTCAGGGCGGATCACCTGAGAGGGAAAGGGAAGAAAAGCGCACCATGGTACAGTATTTGCTTAAGTTCAGTACGATGCGATGCGCGGGTGGGCCTTTGCTTAAGTTCAGTACGCCCCTCTAATCATTCGGGGCGCACCGAAACGCCGGCCGTTAAGAGCTACACCGCGTACGTGCCATCATCTTCATTCTCCTTTTCAAATTTCGGAACGGCGAGACGACGGAGAACGAGTCTGAAAGTTTCCTTCGATTTTCGACGGTGCGGCGAAACGCATTAGCCGACTAGCTAGACATGTTTGCATGCATGTAGGGTTGTTCTCCACCTATAATATAATAATTCTTCTTAATTTGGAGCAGACAACTTCTGCTTCCTCGTCCTAACCGTTTCAGCCGATCAGTGGAGCTAGCAAGCTGGCTGCTGCTGCTCCAGCGAGTTCTTCAGAGGACAGAAATCGACGAGACAGTCACACGGCAGTGCAGGCAACGTGTAAGGCGTCGGCACAAGTGCATGCAGGTGGCACCCTGCATGCAAAGCGAGCGTTTTCTGGAGCAGAATTTCGCTACGTTTGCGGCAACAGCGATCGGCACGACACGGATTAGCATGGAGGATTGGTACTTGAGACTAGTCGTGCGGCTCATGATCGGTCGATCATGACCTGCCAAGTGGCTCTGGAATTGGATCGATCGATCGAGACGACTCGGGTGGTAGTACGATGATCAAGATATTGGCTCAGCCCACCCGTCCCACCGCTCGCCGGCCCCCGTTTCATACACACGTACGTACGTACTCGCGGCGCGGCAGCCGGCGGCGGTCGTGGAGGACCACGGGAGGGAAGAAGTAGTCGCGTGCCGGAGACGGAAAGCGCAGATCAACTGACGCAGCGTCACCGGGCACGCCCGCCTAGCCTAGCTTGTGCCGATTGAGCTGTCACCTTTTCTCCTCCGGCTCCCGACCCGGTCTTCACCGCTTCGTTCACACGTGTACTGCAACGTTTCTGTGTTGTCTATTTTTTAGGCAAAGCGGCACGGGAGTGCATTTCCTTGCCATGCAGGTGATATGTCTACTATGCATATAACCTGCATGCATCCAAACTTTTTTGTGCACGGTATAGACGCACTCTTATATGCACGTACACATGAATTTCAAAATAATGACAGACACTAGAAGATAAACGATATATCACGTACTCGCATATGGTAAAATATCATTTCCGAAAGCAGTGTATAAGTATGGGTTTTAGGGTTTATGTCCCGTTTGCAACGTGCGACAATTGTATCTTCGGCTGAAATTGAACCCGATTCCTGTAAAATTCCCTACGTGGTCCAGAACAATCATCTACCAACTAGCAGCTTAATTAGCTAGCTAGTGTAGTTTTAGGAGTTTACGTCATGCACGCGTGTAGTATCAGATAACTAGGGCACTAGGCTGATCCAAATTCGATCGCCGGGTACGCATCAACCTTTTTTCTTCTTGTGGTTAGCTTGTCTCTGCCGCACATATCACAATCATCGTATTCTGTAGAACTAGCCATATCAAGATCATACTGACCACAGAAACTATAACCATAGTGCATTTCTGCAAGTCAAGAAAAAAGTACCTCGACGACTTCCAAAAGGGCAAAAAGTCCAATGTATGCATTCATCGGACATCACAAGTCATCTACTCGAAATGGACAATACATATGGTTGTATGCATATCTATCTATCCATGCCATTTGCCAAAGTCTTCTTGGAACTTGCCTGTTCGAGCGTGCAACTCTGTTTAAGTCAGCTGAGCCCGTACACACACAGATAGATGTCTTGGACAGCGATGGATCGACGGAACCCAAGACCGGAGACGATCAACATGGTGCATGTATGGTCTTCGAATGAACCGTATACGTCATAACGTACTTGCAGCCTTGCAGCCAAGTCAAAATTATCTGATCATCTACTATATGTGCAATCTATCTATCGTTTATCGTATCTACCGTGGGAGTCAGAGGTTGGCAACTTGGCATCATGAAACACGAACCAAAACTGGCGAAGCTATCTTGTGATTTCTCACGTACGTAGTGATTACCCGTGCATCGTCACCATCGGAGAAAAGTCGCATTTTCCATGCTGTGATGTCGATTGTTGCAACCATATGGTCGGTGGCAAATGTTCTGACAGTAGAGAAACAGAATTGTAACTCTTTTATTTAAGGTATAATTGTAACTCTTGTGTCAATAACAAACACATGTACATGAGTATAAGACACCGTGAACCGAAAAATAGATTTAAGATCCTGGATCAGAAGTCATTTCACATTTTTACTACCCATGGTAAGCTTGTTCTTGTATGTTGCATCCTCCATAACTGAAACTTACATTGAGGTTGTAATGAGATTGTGTCGGAGGAGTAAGATGTGACGGCTGATGGTGTTGATAGGTCCGACCATGGTATGGAGGCATTTGACAATGACGCTTGGAAGAACAAAATGATGAAATGGCCTGAGGCAATGTAGGCAAATAAAAGTCAGACACCAAATTTGTCACCAATGAAGTTTCCCCTATTGATTCATATCATTTTTAATTTGTACTGCTATTTGTTAGTAGTTAGGATGGACTGTCATTTATTTTCTAACTAGGACTGACACGATGTTTCAATCGTGTGTGGTAAGGTCATCACACACGAGAAGGGGTGATCACAACTTATGTCGTGCACAATCAAACACCGTGTAGAGCATCAACCCAGTCCAACATAGGCAACCAAGCACCGGGGAAAAATATCAATTTCCTGATGCAGCTAGCCTACATGCAGGCGACCAAACAATGTGCACAACATGGTTTTTGGCTTGCATAAGTTCAACTAGGCCAAATTGAGTCACAAATGCAAAGACCTCCAAAAAACGATGCAACTAACCAAGCACGTCCCTAGTGTCTGATTTGGTCAATATCTATAGTTTTCCTTTTTTGAAAACAAAGACATTTTTCCCGCTTCATCCATTAATCGAGAAGGAGTTTAGGGTTTTACAGGCGGCATAATTACATCAAATCTCTCACTCTCTCAATAAGATTTTTCCAAATGCTTGGCACCCGTGTTAGACCAAAGGCTTCTTCCTTGATGCTAGCGAGAAGTATGGGGGGGGGGACTTGTGGCGGAAAACCTGCTTGTTGCGCTCAGTTTTCGCTTCTTCCTCTTTTATAACCAATCAGTGGAGCTCGATGCTTCTCGAGCGAGTTCATAAAACACAAATGACGAGAGATGACAAGTGCAAGGCTATTATCATAGAAAACAGAAAACAAAGGCTTCAAATCTGCTTCCCCAAATCTGGTTGAGGCCATTGGCTGGGTTGATATCGGGTCTTATATGTGTCTTGTGTCTTCGGCGGCTCTCAAAAGCGGGCTATATGGCAGTGGTGTTGGTCACTCGTCTTGGCCGTGTGGATGTGGTGAGGGGAGGAGAGGACGGTGGATGGTCCTGGCGAAGTCACCGATTGTAGTGGTGATTTTCCTTGGTCCAGTTGGAGTGTGGTCCTTTTTTGTGCTGGGCACGTGGCTAGGGTTTTTAACAAGGCGCGATGGAGTTACCACGCGGAAAGCTCAGAGCTCTGTTGTGGTAGTCCTCCCACCCCTACTCGGTACTCCAGGTGAAAATTCATGTCCCCCTTGCCGGATCTGGTGACGTCCATATGTTGTGTCGTTACCCTGTTGGAGGCATCATTGGGGTGTACTTTTTGCCTTTGGTCACGATGTGGTGGTGTCTTCAGGCAAGATATGTGTGACACATCGGCTCTGACGTCGACAATCTCACCTCCCTCCTCTCATTTATAAACGGCCATGTCCTCAACTCTCTTTGTATTCTATGATCACTGGTGGGGCGAGTGTGCCTAAGACTGGAGTGAGAAGGCAAAGGGCCCTCTCTACCAATGTTTCGAAGTTCTATGGCATCTTTGGGCAAACTCGATCGTGGTGTGGTGCACACAGGCTCCGAAATCAGGTAGTCTAGTCTGTCTCATTTACGCGCGACGATGTCATTAACTACTTTATACTCGCCGACAAGATCGACAGTCCTCTCTAGTGATATTTTGGAACCCCGGTTGTTCCTTCCAGGAGGCATGGTTAACTCGTGGTCGGATCCCTCGGGTCATGTTGTGGTTTTGCTACTCCTCTGCTCTTGCTTCGCGCCAAGCTTGCGGCGCATTTTAGTGCATTTCTTGTGCATTGCAGACGATGTACTTCTTGTTTAGCCTTGTTTTTCTTTGATCACTTTTGTGGGTGAGTTTATCTTAATAAATTGTGTCATTCCGCTCTGGGGTTGTATCTATAAAGTGTAGAGCGGCGCTTTGGCTCCCGAGCTCATCAGCTCCCACGGTGAGCAGTAAAATAAAAAACAATACTAGAAAAATTCAAAAATAATCTTTTTTTTTTGCATGGAAGATGTTTCAATGTATGAGGTATGTGCCAATTTTCAGCATGTTTGGACATCTGAGTAGCTCTCAGCAGAACATATAAATTTCGGATTCGTTAAACAATGTACTGTTCATGCATTGTTTGGACCGATTTTTTTTCCTTTCGAGAGCTACTCAAATGTCCGAATGCGTTGAAATTTGACAAGACCTCACGCACTGAAACATCTTCCATGCAAAAAGAAAAATCAAATGTTTCCATTTTTAATATTTTTTAATTTACTGTTCAGTGGACGCGGATGAGCTCGGACTCAGAATTTAATATTCGGACGAAAGAGCGTTTTCCCAGTAGTATGACGAAAATGATATATCTTAAGCTTTGGTATATATGTCCATCCCAACATGATGAAAACGGCCGGAGAAAAGGCCAGAGAAGCATCGAATCCCCCATGTTTTGTTTTCTCACACGCATCCCCTGCAGCTAGTGATGGGTCCTCGTCCGGGCGGATCACCTGAGAGAAAAAGGGAAGAAAATCAGACCATGACACCATGGTCGATGACGCGATGCGCGGGGGCCCCTTCAGTTAAGTTCGTTCCTCTAATCATTTGCCGCCACAAAACTCCGGCTGTTAATTAAGAGCTACACCGCGTACGTGCCACCATGTTCTTTCTCCTTTTCAAATTTCGGATCGGCGAGACGACGGAGAACGAGTCCAAAGTTTATTCATTCGATTTTGACGGTGGGGCGAAACGCATTAGCCGACTACATCCATGTCTGCATCTAGCTAGGGTTGTTCTAGCGCCTGATTTGGCCAGTACCTGCACTTTCTGCAGTCTTGTCCTACGGATCAGCCTGTCCACCTAAGCTTCTCAATCTGGAGCAGGCAATTTCTGCTTCTTCCTCCTTTTAGCCGATCAGTGGAGGCTTGAGCCATCTAGCTGCTGCTCCAGCGAGTTCAGAGAACAGAAATGGACGAGACAGCAAATGCAGTGCAGGCAACGTGTAGGCCTCTGCACAAGTGCAGGTGGCACGCTGCTGCAAAGCGAGCGAGCTTCTCTGGAGCAGAATTTCGCTACGTTAACGGCAACAGCGATTGGCACGACACAGGTTAACATGGCGGATTGGTACTTCGGCCGGTCATGACCTGCCAAGTGGCTCCCGAATTGGACGGACCGATCGAGACCAGTCGGGCAGCAGCACAATGGTCAGATATGGCTCAGCCCACCGTCCCACCGCCGGCCAGGCCCCCGGTTTACACACGCACGCACGCACGCACAGGCCGCGCGGCGCGACACGCGCGGCGGCCGGCGGCGGTCGTGGACTGGAGGACCACGGCAAGGAAGTAGTAGTCGCGTACCAGAGGCGGTGCGGCCACGACCGTGAAAGTACGTTACGTAGTACAGATCAACGCCGCGTCACCGGGCACGCACGCCTAGCTCGTGCCGATTGAGCTGTCACCTTTTCCACTCCGGCGCTCCCGATTGATCCGGCCTTCACCGGCTTCACACGTGTACCGCAATGTTTCTGTAGGTGTTGTGTACGAGTCTCTTGTAGGATGCAATACAGTGCGTAGGTACGTATGAGTATAGGCAGCGTCGATCTTTTATGACTTTACTGTTGCCGTCTTTTCTAATATTTTTTCTGTATGTATGATTGTGCACATTTCAGTTATACAGAAACTAAATGTTACAAATCGTAACTTGCATCGGCTTGATGCCACATTTTGGGTTAACAAAATTGCCCTTTATTAAAAACTGAGTATAGGCCCCGTGAGACCGCAAGGACAGGATCGGTCCACTAGGACGGAGGAGCAAATACCTGCATGTGGTGGTGCTATCTCATCCAAGATGCAGACTGTAGTGACCATTGATGAGTCTTCGTGAGAGTTTCTCTCTTTAGATCCGATGCCTACTACCAACGTCTCGGTCTAGCGTGGTTGCGGGATGTAGCCGGATGACTCCTTTGGGAGTTTTGGCAGCCCTCACTCCGGCCAGCCTGTCTTCGAGACATCTTTGACGTAAAGGGTATGGTTGTGCAACAGTGACGATGCGATTTCGAGCTCAACGCATGTAGCTATTGTGATCATGAAAAAGTGGTGACCACAATACATGATTGACTATGATTTTGTGGTTCTTCCTAAGCACCCAATCTCGAGCTCGAGGGTGAAAACCCTAGGTCTGACCCCACTAGGTTATACCTGACAATGACGATATTTTTGTGTCGTTAATTACCCTATTGAAGGCACTGTTAGGATATGCTTATACATGTTCTTCAGAGTGAAAACCTATAATCTGCCTTCTCGTGGTTCGATCATATGACGACGACGGTTCAACGTCGTTTCCTTCTTGAAGGTGTTGTTGTCAAAGAACCTCGTTGTCCTTATGGGTCAAGGGATTATTGTATCAGATATGGTCATTGTTGTCATTTGTCGATCTATGTGTTAATCTCTTTAGTGTTTTTTTTGTTGCTTAGGCAAAGCTTTGGTCTTGTATAAGTTTTCTCTTTGTTTGTTTTTTATCACTACCGGAATAAAGCTCTACGCCGACGGCCTAATCTATGCCGACGGTGGCCGTAGGCATCGTCAGAGCTATGCCGACGGCCCTGGTTGAACCGTAGG
>CBMN010764575.1:367-11755 GCA_000582825.1 Hordeum pubiflorum
TAGGGCATATTTCCAACAGATAATGCTTTGGAGGCGGAGTTAACATCATGTAGAGAAGGGTTGGTGTTGGCTGTGCATCGGACCACCCTACATATTTTGGTGGAGATGGATAGTGCAGAGGCGGTGTCCATGATTACAGGACGTGAGGCGAACAGATCGTTGCATCGTGCACTCATAGAGGAGATCCGCAGGTTCGCCGATCTTGAGGCTAAAGAGATGTCTTTCATACATTGTAGTCGTTCTCAGAACATTATTAGTCATGAGTTGGCCGCTTATGGCCGTAGTACGCCGTGCACCGCAGTTTGGCTCGGTACTGGGATGGACTTCATAGTAAAACTGGCTCTCAATGAGAGGCCTCCTTGAGTAATGAAATTCTACCTTTCCCCGCAAAAAAGACAGAAAACCAACTCACATCAACTAGAATATGTAATAAACACTACTGTTAACCCTAGGTACCGATCTAAGGTTTGCTAGAAAGATTCAACACAAGATATGAACTAGGGTTTTGAGAGGAGATGGTGTTGGAGAAGATGTTGATGATGATAATGATAATGATGATGATGATGNNGATGACGACGACGACGACGACGAGAGAAGTGTTGATTATGAGGATGGCGATTTCCCCCTCCCACAGGGAAGTTTCCCTGGCAGAATCACGTCGTCGAAGAGCAAAAGTTCTCCGCCTCTGTTTCCACCTCTAGACAACGGCGGAAAGTCCCGAAACACTCCTTTTTTATTTTTTCTAGGGAAAATAGGAATTTATTGCCAAATGACATCGGAAGGGGGAGCCACCAGGGGCCGACATGGCCAAGTGGCGCGGTCGAGGGTTGTTCACGCCACCTGCCCATGTGGCTGGTTGGTGAAGCCCTTGTGCCATATTTTTGCTCCAATATTTATTATATATTCTGGAAAAGTTCTCCATTTTTTTGCTTCATTTTAAGCTCGGGAGAATTGCTATATTTGATGTATCTTGTCAGAATTCCAGCTGGCGGTCATCTCGCTCCTTTGATGTATCTTGCATTTTAAGAAAGAAAAGGCATTAGAATTGCATCATATTGTGAAATATAGCATTGAAAAGAGATAAATAAATGTAGGTAATTGTGATGCAAAATGGACGTATCACAGAACCACAAGATATGAATGTAATACCTACGACAATGTCGAGTTCTTCCACAACAACGCCTTAAAAAGGGATAAACTCCCTCATGCCATAGTCGTCATGTAGAAAACATCTTCAATAAGATAACAACACAAGTTCACCACTATTGAACCCGGCCAACAAAGTCCAGAGAAAGGGTTTTCACCTCGGACATGAGTGTGCTCCAAACACCATCTTTGCAGCAGATCTTCACATGATCACACCCTTTTGCCATTTGTTTTATAGGAATGGTGATAGTAGTTTGCTAAGGTTGGAGCACAAATGATGGCATATTTTAGTTAAATGATATAGTGTTACTTTTTTGGAAGATATAATTTTGAAAAATTGTAACACTAACGATTTAAAAGTACATTCTTATTTTACTTTTAAGTTTGGTACCTATGATTCCGCAATAGGCTCCCATTTCTCATGGCACACCATTCTTTTGTGATCTTGCGTCTACGCGATACTCCATATTCATAAAGAAATGTGTGTCTATCATAGTATCCATATCATAGTTTTCCAAAGATTCAATGTACACATAACGAAGAAAAAGGGAACTTCTATTGTGAATAGCAACTAGTTAGATATTGTTGTGAAAAATGAACTCACCTAAGGCAATGGTTATCTTGTTCTTGAAGTGTAGATAAAGTTTGGATTTGATATTTTGTCTTGATGTGCTACATATACGAATTATAAGAAGAACTAGGTTAAGTTTCTTTTTATGCCGAGATGTTAAATTAGCCAACTATATATTGTTGCGGCTAAACCAGGTCTCTAGTATGCAGGCGATCAAACGCGTGTGCATCCTCATCTAATTTTGGGCAAATTCGACCAAACAACACATTAACATTTCATTCCCTATGGTTTGAACGTTTATCAAATTTACGATTGTATGACAAGACAACAACAATGTTAGCATGCATGCTCCACAATTTGCTCTATGGATTATGGACTAGCTAGGACTTCCTCTGAGCCCCTGGAAAAACAAGAGATTAATAATGCATTACATGTTTAGTAATTATTTTAACTCCCTACATGTATATCTCACATGCTTGGAAAACTGGCTTCCTCGGATCATATGAGCACTAAGAGCATCTCTAACCGCTCCCCTATTATTTAAAGGAGTAAATGACCGAGTATCTTTTAGGGGGGTACATTTGCTCCTCCAAAAAGGTGGTGTTTCTAACTATTCCCCTAAACTTAACGGAATAAAAACAAATTGCCAAATCCTTCTAATTTTAGTTCACATAGTGCATTTCAACAGCATATTTGCACACATATTAAATCCAAACATAATAATTAAGGTTCACATAATTCACGAATATTACAAATTCATAGTTTACAAACCAAATTATTCACATTGAAATGCACGGAATGTTCAAATGAAGTAAAGAGCATGATAAAAACGCAACAAAGTGCTATGGAGATGCCACTAATGCTCAACAAGATCATCTTGTAGTTGGGTATGAACTTCTTTGTTCTTGATTCTACAATGCACCATGTGGAATCTTTGTATCATATTGGCATCGTGCTTCGACTCGATATGATCCCCATTGGAGATGTAACAAAAGTTCTCAAGCATGCATCTTTGATATACAATGATCATGTTATCCAAGATGATGCAACATTTCATGATTTTTCATAGGACCTTGGGGTTCCAATACTTGGGAGGGCCACGAATGATGCTAAAGCTCTTCTGAAGCACACCGAAATCTCTCTCCACATCCTTCCTTGTCGACTCTTTACGCGTTACAAATTGAGATCTCTTGTTAACTTCAGGACACAGGATTGTCTTGAAAAATGTGGCCCATGGAGGATAGATGCTATCTGCAAGGTTGTATCCCATCGTGTACTCATGGCCATTGACAACATAGTTGCAAGGAGGAGCATCACCAGCAACATGCCTAGGAAACAGTGGTGATATCGATGGCAGATTCAGGTCATTATGAGAGCCAGGAAATCCAAAGAATGAATGCCAAATCAATAGATCCTCTGGTGCAACAGTCTCGAGAATGATTATTGCAGTGGCCTTTGTACTGACGTTCCCACCCTGCACGACAATTCTTCCATGTCGAGTGCATGCACTCAATTGATCCAAGCATCCTAGGCCATTCTTGTTCTTCACTCAATGCCAACAGCCTCTTGGTGTCCTCATCGTTTGGTGCCTCACGTACTACGGTCCAAAATATCACTCACCGCTTTTGTGTACCTTCGAATGGCCTCCAAGGTTGTATATTCTTCAGTGCAGACATAGTCGTCAATGGCGTCGGCCAAACACCTATTGGCGAGCACTTGTACAACCGCGATACACTTCATCAAAGGGCTCACACTTATCTCTCTAGATGCACTCCCCGT
This sequence comes from Hordeum pubiflorum, assembly GCA_000582825.1. Lineage (NCBI taxonomy): Eukaryota > Viridiplantae > Streptophyta > Magnoliopsida > Poales > Poaceae > Hordeum > Hordeum pubiflorum. The sequence continues at coordinate 3,864 of CBMN010764575.1, forward strand.
GAGCTTGAACCAATCATCATGCTTCTCCAAACCTTTTGTGATGGTGAGAAGGAGACTTGTGTGCATCAGAAATCAGCGGCGAAAATACTTCTCAGGTAGGTTGTATTGGAGTCTAAATAATCTCTCGTAATCTTGGCATGGCCCTCTCTTCTATCTCGGTTGAGGTGTATATGACCGAATTACGATCCTCTCCTCAACCGACGAAAATTTTCATTGTAGATCATGCCAATGGCCATTTCGAAGTCATCATCGTATTCTTCCTCCCCTGACAACAAAGTGTCCTCAAAGATCATCTCTCTCAAGCTATTCATCTTGAGTTTCAATGACTCGGTTCAATTCAGTTGACAAAACAAAAATGAGATGAAAAGGCAAGAAAAACTCACCTAAGCAAACCGTCAAACACTTGCAAGGTGGCGAAGGTGTTACGGCCGTCTGGCAACGTTCAGCAGATTCTAGTGGTCGACATGGCTTTGAAATGTCCCGCATTGGACGATGAGGCTAGGAGGAAGAAGATTTGGGCCCCTTTCCGACAACGTGATCGGTGCGGCGGCGACGTTTGAGCTCGATTCCGGCGATGGAAATGGCCGATGGGCGGTTAGGGCTAGGGCAGGAAGGCGGTTAGGGCGAAGGGAGGCAGTCATCAGTGGGGTGTTGGAGGATGTGGTGGGTAGACGCCGGAAGCAATGCCATCGACGACACAACGCTGGTGGGGACGGCGCGGGCGCAAGTGGGAGGTCAATTCTTTTACTCCGTAGGGTAAAGGCCGAGTATATGTAGGAGTCCGGGGTGCCAACGAGGATAGATTTTCCTTCCCTAATGAAAATAGGGTTCGGTTAGGTGTCGGTTACAGGAGGAAAGCTAAATTTATCCTTCTCTAACGTCGGATAGGGGATCGGTTAGAAATGCTCTAAGATTGTTGATTTATGTTCATGTAGTGTCATGTGTTGGTCCATTTTGCTTTGACCTAATGATGTGGTTTTTTAGATTGATGTAATGATGTGGGTTTTATTATCAAAAGGAATCATTTGTGTTGTAATACTTCCGTCGGGGTTTATTAGCCCTCCCATCTTATTTGGGTTAAAGTTTAACCACTATTTGACTAGCAAAATGTTAATGTATGTGACCAAATTATACTGTTGGATTCGTATTTGAATGTTGTTTCTGATGATATTGTTTTTAATATATATTTTATATTTTACTAGTTAAAATCGTGATTAAAATATGACTATAAATACGAGGGAACTAGTAAATCAGGGCAGATGCTTCTTGTCTATCAATTGACTACATGCATACTTAATGTTGCAACTAATGGACCAATGGAAGGCAATGATGAAGAACAACAACAAATGGACGGAGTGAATGAGAGATTTTCGTGCCAACATGGGTGGCAGTTTAGCAATACGTTTGTTATACTACCTGCTTTATTTAATGTGTTTTAGCTATGTTGATTTTTTACTTTATTGCTTTTATCTTTTGAGATATGAGGCCAAAAAAGTTATTTGTCCATTATTAAAAAAAACGAAGCAGGGTGTGCTATCGAGGTATAGGTCAACCATGATGTGATGGTGACAGTCGTAGCCATCCCTCCACGTCGGAAAGTGCCCGTGGCAACTGGCTCTCTTCAACGAGCAGAAAACGCTCCAGGGTGGTTGAAGGTGGAACACCACGGAGTCTGTTGTATACATGTATCGATTCTTCCTGGTTACAAGAGCAATGTTTCTTGATTCCTTGCAGTAACATTTAGCTCCAAGCTGCTGATGGCCAGAAGGAAACGCTGATCAATCACCTAGTAGGCACATGGTGACCATGTTCAATCATGCATTGACTTTGGAGGGACCGATGTAAACTTTTGGGTGAGTGCTTGACTGCAAAGCCTAGCAGGATCCACTGTTTGGAACTTAAATAAACTACTAGCCGTGTCAAGACTCTCCGGAAGAAATTCCTGCAGAAATTGCCTGGGTAGTGGGCAGCTCTCAAGATGTAACAACGCTAGAAGTGGTTTTAGCTTAGGCAAGTCAGATGCAACAATTTGTGTGTTTCGAGGCAACATCAGAGTAGCACTCACGCATGCATGCATGCATGCCGCTAGCAACCATGCTGGCCATGGCAGGCAAAGCTAGCTACAGAACAAGCGGCGGCACGCATACACGGCCAGTGTGACACTGTAGCGAGATTCCGACCGAGCAGAAAAAATTCTGAATGCTGAAACACGGGCGGTGCGTGCATGCTTGTACTACAGTCGTACCATGAATTGATTGTAGCCACATTCCATCAGGTTCTGCGGCGTCCGGGGACCAGACCAGACCAGACCAGACTCGATCGATCCCGTGCGCCGACGCCTGTACATGTGTAGGGCAACGCCGGGCATGGGCTGAGCCGGCCATCTCCGGCGTGGCCAAGGGCGAAAGCTACGTTCACGTGGTGGATGACGGCGTGGTCCAGCCGCCATGCATGCATATATATTGGTCCCGGGTCCACGAACTGCACCCATCGATCATGGATTCATAGGTAGTATGCGATCAGAGCAGATCAGGGCCAAAATCACTATTTCATATCACCCATCGATCAAAGATTAGCACGAAATCGAAGCTGTCTGATAACTTTAGCACGGTTTGACTCTTTTTTCATCAAGGTCCAACCCTTTGGCGTGCAGAAAATATGAATCGTTCATGGGTACAAACGTTCAAAGTAATACCGTCCATGTTTTCATAGGCATCTCCAACTGACACTCAAACCACCCACGTTGGCTCAAATCGTACGGTGCTGACCGCGTGGTACCTCATCCGTCTGCGGACTGATCAGAACCTTCATTTTCCTACAAACCAGAAGCAAACCGCGGAAGAGAGATTTTGTGGTCGTCCAGAACGATGCCACACATGCATCTGACATGCCGAACCTAGAAAAAATCTCTCCTGCGGCCCCACATGTTCCCCCGTGAAGTGGTTGCCGTGCATTTATGCCGCTCGAGAATCTTGACACCGCATTCATGTGAGCACGAAGCGGACACGACCTCTTATTGGTACCGGCACTGAAACGACACACTCACCGAGAGCACCGCCCGCTCCCGTGTGAAACGGTTACTGTGCATTCATGCCGCTCGAGAGTATCAGCGCCACATTCATGTCGACACAAAACAGACGCGACCTCTCACTGGTGTCGACACTGAAATGACGCGTCAACTAAGAGTGCCGCCCATGCCCACTTCCACGTGAAGCAGTTGCCACACAGTCATGTCGCTCGAGGGCGTCGGCGCCACATTCATGTCGGTCCTAATCAAACACGATCTCTCACGATGACACTCAAGCAACGCGTCCACCGAAAGCGTCGCCCGCGTCACGTCCTGGCCTCCGTGCCTGTTCAATGCCGGAGCGACGTGAGTGAAAGAGGCGGGACAAATATCTACCACATTCAAACAGGCACCCCGTCTGTCCGCCTGCCAGCATTAAACATGCAGGCCGACCCAGTAAGCCATTCTGTCGTGGGCATTGACACACCCCCACCGCTTCGCTTGGCCCGCAGTCTCTATTTGAACGAGGCCACGCTCGAAACAAACCGCACCACACCACCATCCCGCTTCACATCTTTCTCCGTGCATCACCTCCATTATGACCGCAAGCTCCAGTGCGTTGTGGGAGAGTAATACACTGTTTTTTCCGCAAACAAAAAGTTTACCGCAGTTTTCCCAAAGAGCCGTTATCATGTCGGTAAACTGTTGTATCACATTGCTGCTATCCAGCCCCAACACCGGGAGCGCCAAACCATGCATCGATGGAGCTCAGCCCTGTATTCGATCAAAAACATGTAGTGACATAAATGTCAATCTCGATGCCCCTCGACAAAGAAAATTATCAATCTCGATGACAGCCTCGTCTCAGGCAGAAGGCCGAGCATTCCGGCAAGACAAGCAGTACAAGTCGAGGCTCGGGACTATACTACTACAAGCAGACCCGTTGGCACTCCATTCCCGTGACAGCTAAAGCTAGTACTTGGACCTAATAACGGAGTTGTAAATGGAAAGCTGGACCCGGCTGGATCACTGTTCTTGGGACATGTACATCTGAATGATTTATGTGCATGTTTAGTGGATGGAAACATATAAAGTGGACGAACAGTTTAGCTACTGTACGTCCAATCAAGATACGATGGAATTCCGCTCTGTATCCACAGTTGGGCGGCCGTAGCTAGCTCACGATAGTACGATATGCATGCATATATCTTTGAGACCCACACATGTGCCGAGTGCCGACGTACGTCTCAACACGCTATATACGTATATACCTTGTGATCGTCTAGCTATTGCCGACAAATTACAATATGTCAAGGCCGGCATGCATGCACCACAAGGTGCCCATGATCGGAGTCACTGTTCAAGCGGTGACACGCATCGACAAAGAAAGGGAGAAGTGAAGAAAGAAACAAGCCAGGAAGTGTATTTTTTGGAACGTTATGGGCAGAGGGCGGCACGTCAGACCTTGCATGTATACATGCATCATGACCATATTATTGCCTGCCTCGATCCAACCATGCACATCGATCGCTGTCCCTGCTACGATCTCTGTTTGATCTAGCTAGGGTTCCTAAAACGTGTTGGATACGGATACATGCATGCATGCATGCATGCCTATCTGTAGCGATCGATCGACTAGCGAGGCCAATGTGCCCTTGTCTGTTGCTTCTGCACACCCGTTATCCTTGTATGCTTCCCCGTTGCTACGAATATCTTTGCGCCCGTGCGTGCGTGACGCAACTGCGTGCACGATGCACCATATGTCCATATCTATATTGAGATAGATAGATTAGTAGATTAGACAACCCTGCCTAAGATCGAGATGCCTTGTTTAGTTCCGTTGTTGTTTTCTATTGATTGTCAGCAGGGAACGTATGTGCGTCTCTCTGCATGCAAACAAGATACAGCAGCCTCGAGACATGTGCATTACGTCTGTAATGCAGATGCGTGCGAATTAGTTAAAGCAAATTTCCACTGGTACTAGTACTACGTGTTTTGGCTGCTGGCTATAGCTGCTGTAACTGTAGGTCACTGTAGAGAGCTTTGCTTTTTGCGGAATCTGCGATATTGGGAGCTTAGCTCACAAATCATAAATAAATCTACCTTAAGGGGTCTCTTTTTCTCTCCTGCGGCTTGGATGAGTCGGGCCCCGATGTGTGGTCTGGCCTTCGGCCAGATCTGTTTTGATCGGTCCAGCCTGCTTCATGCACGGCAGCGGTGATCGTGCACACGTGGCTGGATGGAGGTTTCTTGAACGGATCCGAATGAAAACCCTACTTTTGGCTCGTTACCAAGGCCGGCGACGGTGTCGTATTCTATGTCGTCCCTTCTTGAAGGCATCGTCGTGGAGAAGCTCTAGGCCCCTATCTGTCACCTTTGGGGAAAACCCTAGATCGGTCGATCGGATGATGACGGCGCTCTTATGTCATATCCTTTTTGGTGGTGTCATTCTTGGAGGTATACATATGCTTGAGGGACCAGTGAACGACATCTCCGGAGGAGTGGCGTTCCATGTGATGCATCGACGACGTGGAACCTCGGCGACGTGACGCGGCGGGGCCTCGGCGACGGATGTGTGATGATGGACGCGCGTAGGGACGAGGTGTTGTCTGGCACCGTGGTGGCGTCGACAACAGGCCTGGAAAGGTCGATGCGTCAATATATGCTCTGAAGATGAATCGATGAAAGACGATGGCGACGACCTATGAGTGTATCAGACCGTTTTGTGCCCCAGACCTGCTATGTGACTTGATTGGGGCTTCCGGCTTTAGATGGTAGGCTTAGGTGAGAGGTCTGGTTATTCGGCTCACATCTTCCGCACCCCTTCATCAATGGGTAGGAGTAGCGACAGTTGTTGTCAAGATGATGACTTTAGTCATATTAATGTATTATTTGTAAGGTCTTTATAAATAATTAATAAAACGGTTGCATGCATCTTTCAAATGAAAAGCTGGGGTCATCCTCCCCTTAAAAAAACATCGTTATTGCATGTTTTTTTAGGATATACTCCTATGTTACACGAGAGCTGAGCCCAGCCTAGCAACGGCCTTTACATACACCTATTGCCAGCTTTGCCTTGCGGAATTTTCTATTGGTCACACATTGTGTCGAGCAACACGATATGGACCAGCCCGTTAATGGTTGTTGCGAGCCCGGTTTTAGGAACCTTCTAAACGTTCCAGCCGGTTTATACTGGTTTTGGGAACCTTATAGGAGGTTCCTGAACCGGTTTTTTTTTTTTTTTTCGTTTCTTTTTCTATTTTAGGCTTTCTTGTTTCTTTGTTTTGCTTTTCTCTTTTTTTGTTATTTTCTTTCAAATTTTGTTTTCTTTTTTCTTTTTTCCGATTGCTTGTTATATGTTTGTGTTTTTAAAAAATTGTTTGCGTTTTCAAAAGTCGTTCATGTTTTCGAATTTATTCGGGAGTTTCCAAAAATATTCACGTTTTGCAAAAAATTGTTCTAGTTTTCAAAAATTGTTCGCAAATTTTTAAAAATGTTTGTGTTTACAATTTTTATTTGGGGGAGTTTCCAAAAAATGTGTGTGTTTCCAAAAAATTGTTCAAGTTTTTCAAATTTTGTTAATAGTTTCGCAAAATGTTCCATTTTTTAAATTATTCATATATTCCAAAACATGTTCATATTTTTTGAAATGTTTGAAAAGTGTACGCGTTTCGTTAAACATTCAAAAAAATTGGAAAAAACTGAATTTTTATACACATGAAGAAAAAATGTTCGTGTTTTTGAAATTTGTTTGCAAATTTCAAGAAATGTTCGTGTTTCCCAAAATTCTGCACATGTTCAGATTTGTTCGGGAGATTTAAAAAATGTTCATGTCTACAAAAAATGCTCATATTTTTTCAAATTTGTTCACAAATTCAAAAATTGTTCAGAATTTCCAAAAGTGTTCATGTTAAAATTTATTCATAAATACCCAGAAAAAACTAACAATTTCGAAAAAAAATCGCAAATTTTTAAAATTGTTGGCATTTTCAAATTTTGTTTATGAGTTTCAAAAAACTTTCCTGTTTTTTTTAAAATATGTTAGTGTTTTAAAAAATTGTTCGTGTTTTAAAAAAATTGTTCAGAATTTTAACCTTGTTCACAGATTCAAAACAGTTCATGTTTTTTAGAAAATGTGAATTTCCTAGAAATGATTCACGGATTTGAAAAGTGGTTGAGTTTCCAAAAATATTCCCATTTTGAAAATTATTCCAGTTAGAAATTTAAAATGTTTCGGGTTTGCCGCTACCTTTGTAGTTCTTATAGTCTCGCGTTGATATATAGACAAGAACCCACATTCGCTCCCTTGGCTAGCACCACTTGCACATGTGCATAAGATATTGTGTTCGAATCCAGTCGAGCGCATTACTTTTTGCGGATTTTAGCGCTACAATCCCAAAGGTGGTTTTTCTTTTATGGGTAAACAATCATTTATTATTCAAAGTCCACAAAAGGTGGGATGCACACCGGATCATGTGGCTGGCCAAGCCACACATGACGCCCTTGAGCTAGATTTAGAGAAAATCTTGCTAACCTATGAGCTTCTAAATTTAAACTACGACTTTCAAAATGAAATTACAAGCAAAAGGAGATGATCTAGTTATGATTTCATGGATGATTGCTCCATACTTTCCCTGGTTGCCCATCTCAATATCTCCTACGACCTCTTTAGAGTCGAAGGATACAATGAAGCTTTGGATATGTAGGTCTTGCGCCAAGGAGATCGCTTTACGACATGTGATAGCTTCAAGAGTTGCGTGATCAAAAAACCCGTCTATTATCAGCGCAGAGCTTCCCTGAAAATGCCCTTGGCTATCCCGGGTGAGCATGAGCAGGAACAGATTCTAAGAAAGTGTCATTCCGAGCCTTACGGAGGACACCATGC
>CBMN010764585.1:0-11245 GCA_000582825.1 Hordeum pubiflorum
CTATACTTGTGGGTTATCAGGCGACGCCTTCTCGATGGTGGCCGTGGATGGCGGTGCACGGCCGGGCGACGTGGAGGTTGCCCATATGCCAATATGGGTTCGTATCCATGACGTTCCTCCCATCATGCTGGATGAAGGGGTGGCATGGAAGCTAGGTGCAATGCTTGGAGAAGTGCTTGAGGTGGATACGGACAACAGTGGTAAGATTTGGGGTGACTTCATAAGGGTTGGAGTGAATCATGATGTAGATGAGCCCCTACGTAGCAAGATTACATCACATGATAAACCCAAAAACGAGTTATTTTTCTTAGAGGTGAAGTATGAGAGAGTGCCACGGTTATGTGGTTTTTGTAGATTTCTTGGGCATGGCCAACGCGATTGTAAGTTGCCGGTGAACCTCCAAGGGACGAGGTACACGACAACAATGCGCACCTCCCCATATAAGAAAAGCAATAGTAGAGGAGGGTATGTCGCCCCCGTAGCCAGTAGTGCACGGCGCCTTCTCAGCTTCGGGAAGGAGGTCTCTCGGGAGAGCTCTTCCGCCCCTGCCAAGCTGGACCAAGAGTTGATCTCGGAGTAGATCCTGTCAAACCCAATGGTGCAGGCAGCGATCGCGGCGGTCAGCGCCTTAAAAGTGTCTGAGGGCACTGGTCAGCACAAGATGCAGGAAACCCAGACAGTGTCTACAGCAACAATCACTGTCGGGGGAAGAGGTTCAGGCAAGGATCACCTCCTGCTGGCGCAGGTCCCTCTTACTACTGAACAACCGTCCCTAGACCTGGGACTGAATGTTGCTGGTCAGTTTGCCACGAAGACTGATGACGAGAACCCCCTGTACCCACCAGGATTTGAGCCGGTAATCAAGCTAGCAGAGGCTGCAACCAACGCCTCTCCTACACAGGCTGTGATAGCTCATAGTGATCAGCAGCAAACCAGCCTGAAGGACAACCTGAAGGAAACCGAGACAGGTTTTCCTTTAGGCAAGGGAGACAAGGCAGTGCTGAAGAAATCAGCTAGGAAGGGTCTTGGCAGCGCTGCGTCAGTCCTTGGCAAAAGGGGAGGCCGCGGCAAAGGGGGAGGCTCTTCTGAAGCGGAGGAGAACAAAGGAGAGGAGGGGGAACAGAACAAGAAGATTCGTGCTACAGATGGTGGTGCAGTTCAGAATGACACTGGTGGTGTGGAAGCTCAGGAAGCGACCGGGCATGGGGCTCCCGGCGAACTGACGGACGTGAACGACATCGTCCGTCAGGAGCCATGAGGATCCTAAGTTGGAACTGCCGGGGCCTCAGGCAGCCCCGGACAGTTCAAGAACTGGTGCACCTAGTGACTGCACACCGCCCGTCTATCGTTTTTCTTTCGGAAACTAGGCAAAATAAAAATAGGGTCAGCAATCTTAGATGGAGGCTTAGCCTCAAGAACTGCTTGCTCCATGATGGCAGAGGTAAGGGTGCCGGTATTGCTTTGTACTGGGATGAAACCATTGAAATAAAATCGCTATCAGTTGGCCCGAGGTACATTGATGTTTTGGTTCTAAGTAACCCCAAGGAGCTGTGGTGGAGGGGTACATTTGTATACGGCGAACCGAAAGCACACGAAAGAGTTCATATGTGGAATCTACTTAGAAGAATACAGCATAATGCAAATGCCCCATGGCTAGTAATCGGTGATTTCAATGAGACCCTATGGCAGAGTGAACACTTCTCAGCTACAAAGAGGTCGGACAGACACATGGCTGAATTTCGGAATGTACTAGAGTGGTGCAACCTGTATGACTTGGGTTTCAGAGGCCCGGGATGGACGTTTGATAATAAACAGTCCGGGGAAAAGAACGTGAAGGCTAGGCTGGACCTGGGGGTGGCCACACCATGCTGGAGCAAACGTTTCCCGAATGCAAATGTTCTGCATATATGTTCTGCAAGATCGGATCACCTGCCGCTCCTCCTTCAATTCGGAGGTAAGTTGGAATACAGGAAGAAAAAGGAGTTCAAGTATGAAGCCATGTGGGAGAGGGAAGATTCTTTGCAGGACATAGTGGAAGAAATCTGGAGAAGAGAAGGACCAACCGTGTCACTACAGGAGGTTCAGCAGAAGGTAAAGTCACTGCAGCAGGGTCTCGGAAAGTGGAGCAAAACCAAGTTCGGCTCCATTAATAGGCAAACTAATAACCTGCGGAAAAGATTGCAACTCCTTATGAGCAAGACGCAGAATGAGGCAAACGAGAAGGAAATTAAGAGGGTGGCTGATGAGTTGGATGAGCTACTGTTGCGGGAAGAAATTATGTGGTGTCAACGCTCCAGAGCAACATATCTGCGTGAAGGGGATAAGAATACAGATTGGTTCCACCGACAAGCCACCTGGAAACGGAAGCAAAACTCCATAACAAAATTAAAAAATGGAGAGGGTCAATGGGTAGAGAAAAAGGAGGACCTCCACAAATTGACAACTGATTATTTCAAAGAGCTATTTAAGGAGGATAGCTGCGTGACACCGCATGAGCTACTAAGTCTGTTCACGAAGGAGGTGACCCAAGGAATGAATGATGAACTGGAAAAGGATTTCTCTGAGAAAGAAATCAGCGATGCGCTGTTTCAAATTGGACCACTAAAAGCCCCAGGCCCTGATGGCCTTCCTGCCCGTTTTTATCAAAGAAACTGGGGGCTGCTGAAATCAGATGTGGTAAAGGCTGTACATAATTTCTTTACCGGTGGGTTGATGCCAGAAGGGCTAAACGATACTGCCATTGTTTTAATCCCCAAAGGTAATGACCCACAATCACTGAAAGACTTCAGACCCATCAGCCTATCCAATGTTATCTACAAAGTGATATCAAAATGTTTGGTCAACCGCTTGCGCCCATTTTTGGATGAGTTAATTTCAGAGACTCAAAGTGCGTTCATTCCCGGGCGAATGATTACGGATAATGCACTAATTGCCTTTGAATGTTTCCACAAAATTCAACACAGCAAAATCCCCCAGAACACTCATTGTGCATATAAGCTTGACCTTGCCAAGGCGTATGATAGAGTGGACTGGAGATTTCTGGAGGGAGTGCTCGTAAGATATGGCTTCAGCAAAAAATGGATTGCTTGGGTTATGATATGTGTCCGGTCTGTGAGATACTCCGTGAAATGCAACGGAGAGCTACTCGAGAAATTCATTCCCTCTCGAGGACTTAGACAGGGGGATCCCCTTAGCCCATACTTATTCTTGTTTGTTGCTGAGGGTCTGGTTCGTATTTTGCAGAGGGAGGTAAACGGTGGGACCATCATGCCCCTAAAGATCGCACGTGGGAGCCCAGGCATCTCTAACCTACTCTTCGCGGATGACAGTCTTTTGTTCTTTAAAGCTTCGGTCGACCAAGCTGAGGTGGTGAAACATGCCTTATCCACCTTTCAGTTGGGCACCGGACAACTCCTTAGCCCAAATAAATGCTCTTTGTTGTTCAGTGGGAAATGCCCGGATGATATCCAAAGTGACATAAGAAAGGTTCTGGATGTGGAATCATCAACTTTTGAGAGCAAGTACTTGGGGCTCCCCACTCCAGAGGGTAGAATGAAGGAAGAAAACTTCCAACCAATCATGAAGAGGTTCACGAAGAGATGCACAAATTGGACGGGTAGACATATGTCATATGCAGCAAAGGAGGTAAATGTAAAATCAGTTTTCCATGGCTTGGAGACCTTTACCATGGGCGTGTTCAAAATGTCCATGGGGTTTTGTGAGAAATATGAAAGACTAATCAAAGACTTTTATTGGGGGGACGAAGAAGGTAAGCGGAGAGTGCATTGGATGGCGTGGGATAAAATGACGAAACCAAAGAGAGGAGGGGGGATTGGTTTCAGGGATATGCATTTCTTCAACCAAGCACTGTTGGCCAGACAGGGATGGCGGCTGTTGCAGTACCCGGATAGCTTGTGTGCGAGGGTTCTCAAATCCAAATATTACCCACATGGGGAACTTTTAGATACGGTCTTTGCTTCTGATGCTTCCCCGGTTTGGAGGGGAGTGGAGTTTGGGCTTGAGCTGCTGAAAAAGGGCCTAATTTGGCGAGTGGGTAACGGGAAGAATATCCAAATTCAAAGGGATCAATGGATTCCAAGGAAGGAGGGACTCAAAGCTGCAAACTTTACATGTAGATCGAGACTGAGATGGGTCAACCAACTTAGTGATCCAGAATCTAAAAGCTGGAACCATGGGTTTATCAACCGGATTTTTAATCCTTTTGATGCCGCTGAAATTGTTAAAATAAGAATACCGCAGGGAGAGGTCGAGGATCGTGTGGCTTGGCACTATGAGAATTCTGGAATTTTCTCCGTGAAGAGTGCGCACAAACTAGCTACGGCGACAAAAGGGACCGGCCCCAGACCTCTAGCTCCATGGCAAATGTAGATGAGCGCAGTAGTTGGGATCTCATATGGAAAGCGAAAATCCCAGAGAAAATCAAAATTTTTGCTTGGAGGGTGGCCACTAATACTTTAGCGACCAAGGCAAATAAATGCAGGCGAACGATCGTCATGGACGATACCTGCGACATATGTGGCAATGCGAAGGAAGATGAGTTCCATGCCGTTGTCTCATGCACAAAAAGTAGAGCACTACGGCATGAAATGAGGAAGCATTGGAGGCTGCCGGAAGAGAGGGCGTTCTGGTATACAGGAGAGGATTGGCTCCAAAATCTCCTGAACACTTGTGATGCTGAAACCCGGAACAAACTCCTACTCATGCTATGGCGTGCTTGGTTTCTCCGTGATAACATAATTCACAGCGACGGAAAGGAGCCTATTCTGGGTTCAGTTGGCTTCTTGCTGAAATCTTCTTGCTGAAATATGAGGAAGAAATTAGTGCTGCACATGGGAGATCAGAGGTTGAGAAGGACATTTTTTGCAGAAATCTGTTTGGTGATCAGTGTCAGACACCTCCCAGGCTGGTAGTCACGAAATGGAGCCCGCCACCTGATGGAGTAATCAAATTAAACACTGACGCGTCTATTGCTGCAGTATCTGGAGAGAGTGCAGGTGGTGCAGCTGCCAGAAATGAACAGGGTGTGCCGGTTTTCTCGATGGGGTGCAGGTTAGGCCATTGTGCAACTATCGAGGAGGCAGAAGGACTAGCTTTGCTGCATGGTTTGCGAACGTTGGCGAAATATTACAGTGGACAAATTCAGGTGGAGCTAGACTGCATGACCTTGGTAAAGGCAATCACACCAGGCGCTGTGAATCAATCGAGCCTCTTTCCAATCATCGCTGATATCAAGCTAGCACTGACTGCATTCAGTTCTCACAAGATTGCATGGGTGAAGAGGGATCAGAACAAGTTGGCCCATGAATTGGCGGCCCGTGCTGCTCGACAGGGCGACTTTCTTCAGCTGGCGGATGTGCCAAGTGAACTTAGACAAACTCTAAGTAAAGACTGTGTTCAACCTGTTTGATCAGGTTTGTGTAACCCTAAAATAAAACACGAGCTCGAATATTCCCCGAAGCCATAACAGCTTCCGGCCACATGAGGACACGCGCGCGTCACAGAACAACGCTTTTCAGAGTGCACCATGAAGCGTCTGCCTCACTCACCACGACTCATCTACACACTTATCCGGCAGGCCGCTTCATTCAGCACGCTTCGCTTCAGGCGTCTTCGTCCATGCCGTCCTCGTCCCCGTCCTCCATGACCCTCATCTTCTTCACGGCCTTGGCGGCCTCGCCGCCACCGCCGCCGCCGCCGCCGAGGGCGCCGTTGGGCACCTGGATGAGGATGTCTGACCTCTGCCCCGTCTCGGTGTTCACCAGCCCGCTGCTGCGGTCCACCCGGTAGGCCAACTCGTCATTGTTGGCGGCGTCGATGTACACGGTGCAGTTCTCGTCGATCTCCTCATGGATCAGCATTTTGGACAGCTGCGTCACCACCCGCTTCTCGATCCACCTCCGGATCGGCCGAGCGCCATACACCTACATGTCGTTCATTGAAACGAAATCAACATAGTGTTAAAAAACGTTTTTATATTGTGAGACAGAGACGTTATTGTTAAAAACGTTATTATATTATGGGACAGAGGGAGTAGTATACCACATTCAAGAAAGATGAGACAACCAGAAATTTCGTGACACCAAGATGGATGGATTGTTGTCACAGATCATCCGGAAATCAGAATTAGTATACTTTTTTTAAATAACCTGCACCCTTTATTAATGTTCAATGGTCATGCGAGTACAAATAATATCAGGCAAAGATAAGAGCCACACATGGCACCCGGGAGAAAGGGACGAGCTAGCTTTGGCAAGCGCGTGTGCCTCGCTGTTATGGTGTCGCTTCTCATGGATAAAGCTGAGATCCGCTGAGCTTGTATCTCCCTCAGTATCGCGACATAGCGGCATGGTGACTCCTTGGCAATGTTAGCCAGAACAAAAAGGTGTGATAGCACATGGGACTCCCGGCACCCTCTTATCAGGCCCGTTCAGTGTCGTTGAGATTTGTGCTGTAGTCTGAGTAGGAACAGAGCATTTGCAGCAGCAGTCAGCTTTATCAGCCCATTTCACTCTTCTAAACGTGGTGCAGGTAGGGCATTTACCAGAGTATAGGACTGAGCAGTATAGGTACTAGTACTAGTTTTTTGACTAGCCTGTCTCCGTCAGATATGACATGACGCTCACTGTTTCGACTGTGTTGTGTGACGCGTGCCAGAAACATGACCCTCATAGATGGCTTGTTCGTGTTCCTTCATGCCAGAGTGACCCCAACAAAAAATAAAATGGAGAACAGACACGGATACTTGCTCAATCGTATAGTTTGGCCACACGCCAGCAGCACCTCGCGCAGCTCATAGGTACAACAACAGTTTTGTAAGCTGGCGATACATGAAAACTTTGACATCAGAAACGTGGGCAGATTCTCAGATGTGACTAGTCATGTCGATGCACAGTGTGTGCATGCGGAAGCTAATTTAGCTGGAGTAAGATTCCGTGGTAAAGTTGTATGGTCAAATCAGTCCATGGCAGCTATACAGTCTAAGAACGGTAGGCAGCTGCAATGCCCTTCCGCCTAGTATTACTGTTTAGAGTAGGTCTGCTAAATCAAACACCATTGCAGTGCACGCACATATCCTTAAGACTCCTGGTTTGTATGGACGGTGAGATAGACGGGAGCCCAGACACCCGGGAGCTAAAAAGTCACTCTCCAGACAGAACCTCCCGACAATCCGTTGCCACGCAAACTGAGGCGACGTTGAGGTCCATTGCTAGTGCCAGCACTTCGCTACATGCCCGAGCCTCCAAGGATGCAGGGTCGATCAAGCCATCAAAGACGACGGCTGATGCTCCCAGATACTTGCCATTTTTGTCCCGCGCAATAGCTGTTGCCACTCCCTTTGTTCCATTTCGTGACAAGTCACCGTCGACATTGATTTTGACCTCATGCTCCACCGGCCTCACCCAGCCCGCCAAGGGGGCGCTTGCCCGCCTGCCTTGGGTTGCATCTGTAACTCCGGCGGTTACATGCAAGTCCTTGCTCATTGCATGCACATCCCCAGCTCGACGCGACTTAAGGAGAGGGACCGCCTCAAGCTCGTCTAGGTATTTCGTGATGAAGCTGTGAGTACTGAGAGGACTCTGGTACTGATCATCATGAATTGTCTGTCGCCTAGCCCACCAAATTGCCCACATGGTGACAAGTACCCGGGTAAGATCTTCGGATGACACCATATCCATCAGCCAGTGCATCCAGAGTTTAGGGTCCTCCGAGCGGTTGGAAATTGCAACTTCTGTCAGGTCCTCATCCTGTAAGGCCCAGACACATCTGGCCACCCGACAATCGAATAATGAGTGGCGCCATGTATCGTTTGCCTCGTGGCATATAGCGCACTCCGGCGTTTCCGCCATGCTCCTGCGCTTGCGGACGTCGCCGGTTGGCATAGAGGTCTTTGCGAGTCGCCAAGTGAATACCTTAATCTTTGATGGAATCAACGCACCCCATAACTTGGACCATGATTCCTTACCGGCTGCAACATTTGAGTGCCCCGTCCTCCGCTCGAGCCAGTCAGTCCTTTGTTGTTTTATTGCAGCTAACATCCGGTATGCCGATCGGACTATGAAAGCCCCACTCTTCTCATAGTGCCACGCCCCAAAGTCTTCTTGAATACTTGAGCTTAATGGTATATTGAGGATCTCCACCTTGTCCATCTCATAGAAATGCTGATCCATCAACTCTGCATCCCATGAGGCCGTAGCCACATTTAAGAGCTCAGACACCCGACACGGCAGGTCATTGCTTTTTGCACACACATGCCGAAGTTTGTAGTCACGTGGAATCCAGTTTTCCGCCCAAATATCTGTGTTCTCACCCGATCCTATGCGCTTAATAATGCCAAGCTTTAGCGTGTCTAGTCCCTCGAAACAGACTTCATAATTCGTGCACTTAGGGACGTGGGTTCTTGTAATAGACGCCACGCTTGGCGGGCCAGCAGCGCCAAGTTGAATAGCTCGATATCCAGGAATCCCATTCCTCCCATGAACTTGGGTTGGGACATGACTTCCCAAGAGACCCATGCCGTCTTCCTTTCCCCTTTCTTCGAACCCCACCAGAATTTACGCAGTATCCCGTTGATATGTTGACAGCCCGCGAGGAAGCTTAAAACATGCCATAGAATAGGTGGGAATGGCTTGGGCGACGGACTTGATGAGTACGTCTTTGCCCCAACTGAAAGCGCTTTTTCCATCCACCCTTGGACATGTTTCCAAATTCTATCTTTAAGGTATTTGAAAGATCCCTCCTTAGCTCGTCCCACATCGGTAGGGAGGCCAAGGTACTTCTCTGAGATCTTCTCGTTCTGAACATCAAGGGTGTGTTTGATTTCCAGCCTCAGAGTTTCAGGACATCCTTTGCTGAAGACGATGCACGATTTATCCTTATTTATGCGTTGACCCGACGCTCCACAATATCTCTGTAGAAGTATATCCACCCTTGCAGCCATCTCTGGCATGGCATCAAAGAAAAGGAGACTATCGTTAGCAAAAAGGAGGTGATTGACTTCTGGGGCGCCAGGGGCAACCGTGATGCCATGAATTACCTCCGTTGGATTAGTAGACTTGAGCATACATGATAATCCTTCAGCCGCCAAGAGGAAAAGATAAGGTGAGATGGGATCACCTTGTCGGATGCCGCGAGAAGGCCGAAACTCCTCTTGATTTCCACCATTAAACATGACTGCAAACGAGACCGATGAGACAAATCGCATAACTGTGTCCGTGAATCTAGGGCTGATTCCCAGTTTCAACATTATGTCTTTCAGGTAAGACCACTCCACACGGTCGTATGCCTTCATCATATCCAACTTGAGCGCACAAAACCTGTTTCGTTTCACTTTCCTTGTTTTCATATAGTGCTGGCACTCGTAAGTAGAAAGAAAGTTGTCAGTGATAAGGCGTCCTGGAACAAATGCAGATTGTTCTCAGAGATGATGTCAGGGAGAATAAGCTTGAGCCGGCTAGCCAATACCTTTGATGCAATCTTGAAGATCACATTGCATAGGCTTATCGGTTGAAACTGTCCTAGAGTTTTTGGACTCGCAATCTTGGGAATTAACATAATGAACGTCTTGTTTATCTCCTCCGGGGAATCAACTCCACTAAGAACTCGAAGCACCATATCAGTCACCTCACCACCACACATATCCCAATGCCGCTGAAAAAAGTGTGCTGGGAACCCATCGGGGCCAGGGGCCTTCGTGGGAAACATTTGGAACAATGCTGTTTTGACCTCCTCCTTGCTATATGGTTCAGTCAGCTTGTTGTTCATTTGAACATCCACCTTGACCGGTATATGGGAGAGCACCTCCTCCAAACCAATAGTATCCTCGGAAGTATACAACGTCTCATAAAATGTTGTGGCCATGGAGGCCATCTCCTGTGCATCTCTAGTGGTGGAACCATCGCTGCGAAGCAGCTCTGTAACACGCTTCTTAGCCTTCCGTGCACTAGCTTTCCGGTGGAAAAATTTGGAGTTGCTGTCATGTTCGGCCACCCACTGAATTCGTGCCCGTTGCCGCCACATGATCTCTTCTCTATAACAGAGCTCCACCATTCTTGCTTCGACTGTTTTCTCTTCCTCCGAGGGACCAACTCGTGTACCCGCCGAGCGGAGCTGCTCAAGTCACCGACGGAGCTGTCGTAACTCGGTGCAGACCGAACCAAAAGAGCGTCGGCTCCAATCCTGCAAACTTCCGGCTACTCGCGAAAGCTTGCTGGTAAGTTCGCCCACGAAAGCCGCACGCCCGGCCTCATTCCACGTTTCTGACAGTACATCTCCAAACCGTGAGTCACAGTCCCACATGCATTCATAGTGGAACGGTCGCTGGCTTGCTCTCACACTCTCGCTGCCACCTGAGAGCTTTGTATCAAACAAAATAGGGCAGTGGTCCGATTTGGCCGCCGTTAACTGTTCCAAGGTGGCAAAGGGTAACACCGCCGACCAACTCGGGTTTTCCAGGGCCTGGTCCAGTCTGACTTTGCAGTAACTTTCCCCTTCTACCTTCTTCTCCCAAGTCCAATCCAAACCTTTGTAACCAAGATCTGCTAGCTCACACACATCCACTGCTTCTCGGAATGCGTCTATTTGTGCCATGTCCCGCTCATTCGGACCGATCTTTTCCTCGACCCTTAGAATCTCATTAAAATCCCCTTTGCACAACCATGGGAGAGTACTCTCCCCTCGCAGGCGTCTCATCATATCCCAAGTTTTGTATCGGAGGTTCCTAGTTGCTTCCCCGTAAAAGCATGACAGGCGCCAATGCTCTCGATTGGGCTCTTTAACCCATGCATCTACATGATACTGCGAGATTTTTTTTATTGATAGCTCAAAAGAGTTTTTCCAGAAGATACAAATGCCACCACTGCGGCCACTACTACCAACTCCAAAGCTAAAATCGTACCCAAGAGAAAACCGTAAACCCTCAACGCGGTCCTTTTGCAGCTAAGTTTCAACTAAACATAGGATCGCCGGTGAACTTAACTCCACCAGATCGCGGAGTTCTCGAACTGTCGCAGGATCGCCAATCCCACGATAGTTCCAGCATACTATTTTCATTGGGCCTAGCGGCGCTCCCTGTCGGAGCCCGCCAATAGTGCCAGCTTCATTCTTCTTTGGTGACGCCACCTTCCTTGCCTTCTGATACGTCTTCATTGTATCTACTTTTCCTCACGCTATTGCTCTTGTTTTGGACTCTAATTTGCATGATTTGAATGATACTAACCCGGACTGA
>CBMN010764595.1:0-14730 GCA_000582825.1 Hordeum pubiflorum
TTTTATCTTTTTGTAATTCTAGAGCATGTCTTGTATTCTTTTACTTTTTTGAGATGAAAGGTTTTAATGACATAGGCGCTAATAAAACTCTAGATTTATCCACATAATACTTCATCGAATTTTTAAAAAAATTATTATTTGTTTTGGCTTTTTTGCCTTGTTTTTCGATGGTATTTCGCGGAAAAAATAGTCAAGCCAACCTAAGCGTGCCGCGGGCTGGCCCACTTACCTCCCATGCCGTGTTTGGGCTGCTACCTGCAGCATGTGGGCCGGCACGGCACGGCACGGCCCGGCTATTAATCGTGTCCTGGCAGGCCGTGCCGTGCCAGGCACGTTTACAGTGGGCCGGGCCGGCCCGTTTGCCCAGCTACAGGCCCGTCTGCCTCTGGGGGTCCGGCCCAGACCATCCCAGACCATCCCAGACCGCACGGCCCGCACGCGACCCGGCGGCACTCGCAGGCAGGCAACAAACGGCGGGGAGAGCCGGAGCGGAGGCGGCACGGAGAGCCGGCGCGGAGGTCCAAGACAGAATGGAGCAGGGACGAACCCTCCGAACCGCAAGCGCACACGCACGGGGCACGGCCGTCCACGCCGCCGCCATCCACGTTCGCCTCCCCGCCGGACCCAGGTTCGTCTGCATTTCCCCTCCCTCGCGCTCGTCGAAACCCTTGCCCTAACACACCAACGGCTGTAAATCCAAACGCGCTCTTAATTCGAAGCTATGCGTTTCTGCGATCTAGCATCACGACTTTAGTTCAGCTTCGATTCCATTAGCCATTGCTTTATTTAACGTTACACAGACGAATTCACCGTCGACCGTTGGTTGATTTGGCCAGAAGTTAATCGAGCATTCGAGCGATGGCCTTCAAATTTGGGCGAATTGCTACTTGCAACCACTGATTAGGAAAAAAAATGTCCATAAAATGTCCTCTGAGTAGGCAAAGAGCGTGCGGGGAGCTTAGTGCCGAGTTCCACGGTGGGACCGGGAGGGTTCCTCCGATATGATGCTGCTGCTGCTCGATCCGGTCACAACCACCGCACCGCTGTATGGGCCTCCGGTGGCTTGCCCTGCGTGCTCGAACTCCGTGACAGAGGAGCCGGATGAGCTCAACCCCTCATTGTGGAGCATCGTCTCGATTTCCTTCACCACCGAGCTCATCGTGGGCCGTTTTGAAGCCGACTCCTCCACGCACTCCATGGCCAGCTGCACGAACCTTCTGAACCCGGCGGACTGGGCCGCGTCGTGGATGGCCGGGTCGATGATGCCCTGCAAGCCGTAGTAGTTGTGCTCGTTGGGATCTATGGCAATCCTGAACTCCCGGACGATGTATCTGCCCTTTGTTATGGGCAGCCTGGCGCTTAGTAGCTCAAGCATGACGACGCCAAAGCTGTAGACGTCGCTCTTCTCCGATAGCTGTTGCGTCATGTAATACTCAGGGTCCAGATAGCCCTGCAAAATGAAATGTAGCCATCGTCAAGGATAAGAGTAACCAACGAAATCTGTACACAAATTGGTAGACAATGGTAAGCAGAGCATTTACAAGTGTTCCTTTGACTTGAGTAGAAACATGGCCCTTTTCGGTATCCGCAACTAGCTTTGACAAACCAAAATCAGCAACCTTTGCTTTAAGATTGTCATCCAAAAGGATATTTGTGGACTTGATATCTCTGTGGATAATAGGTGGATCAGCAAGTTCGTGAAGATATGCTAGTCCTCTAGCTGAGCCAAGAGCAATCCTGAGCCTCTTCTTCCAGTCCAGGTAAATTCCCCTTGCTGAGTCAAAATAGCAAGTTGTGAAGGAGAAGAAAAACAAAATGTACTTACTTTTAGGCTTATGAACTATCCTCTGTATGCATACCTTGCAAGTTCTCTCTCAATGTACCATTAGAAACATATTCATACACCAGCATCTGCTCCCCTTGTTCATAGCAAAATCCTATCAGGCTTACTAGGTTCCTGTGATGAACCCTGGACAGCAGTTCAATCTCATTCTTGAACTCTACCGCACCTTGCTTTGATCCATACTCCGCTCTTTTTATTGCAACACCTGTTCCATCTTCAATCGTTCCCTTGTAAACCTTTCACATGAGGTAAATCGTTAAGTTAGCTGTATGTAAATCTTCTTGGAAGAATGTTAATCAATAACTATATAGTTATTTACCTTTCCGTAGCCTCCTGATCCTATTTCATGATTTTCTGAGAAATTGTTGGTGCAGTTCTTCAGTTCATCAAAAGAGAAGAACCTGGCTCCTTTGAGCTGTGGAGCACCTCCACTATCTTTTTGAGCAACTCCCCATGAAGCTTAAATTTAGATGTGAATGGAGTAAAATCAGTAAAGTTTCAGCAATCTACAAAAGTTTGTCAGTTTTCCGTTATCACTGCTGTGAGTATTTGTTAGCTAAGCGCTTGCTGTCAGAACCATTAGTATGAAGTATGAACAACTGTAAGCTTGGACACGTAGCAGTGGAGTTGCAAGAAAAAAAGGGATCGGTTGTTATTGCTTTGTTGTGTTATGATGTGCTGTGTATCTACTTAGTTACCTGCAATGTTTGTCAATTCTAGTAATATATAGTGTCATGTCCCGGCAGAATCTACAGCTGCATAGTTGGAATTTCAGTTCACTTTCTTTGGAACCTTACCAAATGGATTCGCTCGTCCTGATGATTGTTCTGGCCTTCTCCTTTTCAGTATAGCAAATGTCGCCCCAGACATTAGGGCAAGCAGAAGAAAACTGCAGGCTACTGCAGTTCCAGCTATAACACGTTTGCTCATCTGAGATTTTCCACTGCCAACACCACCTGAGATAGGAAGTACCAGTGCATTTCTTATGTGTATATGGACATAGATTTATGTAAATATGGACATAATTTACATTGATGTTATTGGATACCTGAAAATGAGACATATGTATCTGCAATGAAGTAATAAGGTCCAAAAATACTTGGTGGCTTATAAGTTTGGTTGCTAAAAGCAAAGCCAATGTTTATCAGTTGTGACGTATCGAAAGATGTCCCTGTTGATGGAAAGAGGCTCACTTGAACTTGGAGGTAGTCATCACTGCTGAAATGGATATCAGAAAGGAAAACTGCACCAGGGTGCAGTCCCAGCTCTTTCCAGAGGCTAGTTTCCAGTTGCTGAAAAATTGTTCTGTCACTCAGGTCAGCGAACAATGGCGCCCTGAAGATCATCTTGCCCGTGTAAGGATAGGCACAACTGCAAGTTGCAGGGTCTAGACCTTGATCACCGGAACATGTGGTTGAACCACATTGGGTTACATTGGTGCTGTATGATTCCAGGTCCTCTTGCTGAAGGCTGCAAAAGGAGCGGCTCGAGGAATCTGAATCCAAGCACACAGGATTCCCCACAAGTCTGCGAGTAGGTGAAAAGGCAATGCTAGTGAATTGATGGAATACAGAGGGAATGTGTAGATCTTGGTTCTAGAACATGCAGGTACTGCTCACACAAGGGTCTTGTTGTAGATTTGTGTTATGTTGACTGCAAGTATGCGATTGTTAAGGAGATTCACGATCTTCAATTGTTGGGTGATGTTGCCAGTCATCTCTAGCGTTCCATTCAATGCGTTGTTTCTCAGTATACTGTCAGATCAGTGACAAAATAGGAGAACATGAGAAACTTCTATGTTCATGATAATTCATTTCTTTACATGTCACCAGAAAATTACACTCGCTGCAGGTTGGGTAGAGTGAAGAGCCTTTTGGGAACCAGGCCGGACAGTCCCCCAGAATCTATTGTTCTGCATATTAAGGTGTCAAGGTAACAAACTGTGATTGAGGGAGAAACATATTACTGACGAATAACTACTGTGAGGGAATGTGAGATGATCAGTTAATTTACTCACACTGAAACAAGTGACTGTAAAGTTGAGAACCAGTTTGGTGCTACTGATGGATCAAACGGATTGTTGCTTAAATCCCTGGGTGTGCAGATAAAATTCATCAGAAACAGTGCACATCATAGAAGCTTGCAGAAGACAATGCAGAAGCTTCTTACACCACGTTTAGTTTGGTCAAGCTACTGAGATCTGGTATTTCCCCCTTCAGCTGGTTGTTTGCTAAATTGCTGCAGAAAAAGAATTACACCACATGAGGTAAATATATTATTCTTTTTGGTTGCGGGTCATCACAATTCACGCTACTTACAGGACATTTAGGTTGTCTAGCTCGCTGATGTTGGCTGGAACTTCTCCTGTGAAATTGTTCTTGTCTAATCGGCTATGGAAGATGCAGAGGAGTTAACAATAGCAACTAGAATGTATTGGAAGAAAGACATTGCCCATATACTTACAGGATTTTGAGGGTTGCGATGCCACTAAGCTCAGCAGGGATAGGACCAGACAATTGATTGTGGTCAAATAATCTGATGAAGTTCAACAAATTAGTCAGTATAACATGTGTATGCTACTAACAATGAAAATTGGTACTTCCTTACATGTGCTCGAGGATCATGCTAGAGTTGAAGAGGCCAGCAAGACTACCACTTAACTGATTCTTGTTAAAATGGCTGTTGATTGATCGGAGATAAGCATCAGTATGGTATGAAAATAAAGCGAATTTCAGTTAAAAAAAGTGACTTAACACTCATATTTGATCATGCATTCTTGATTCAGGATGAAGGAAGAAATGTTAGGGACTTACAAATGTTTGGTGTGTGTAAGTAGGTCAAGTCCTGGAGAACCACCTGAGGAAACTGGAATAGGTCCAGAAAGCTGGTTATCTGCCAGGTCTAACCAAAAGAGGTTTGAGAGTAGACCAAACGATGGAGGAATTCCGCCTGTGAAGTTGTTTGAATTCAGCGCCCTACGGAGAAATTGTTGCAGAGCAAATTCATCTCATTAGTACAACCAAAGTAGCAGCAGAGCTTAATAATAATGTGAGTATAACTAAGGCTTCGTATGTGTCTAACAGTTCTTACAAGAACGAGAGCTGCGGCAAGTTTCCTAATTCTTGGATGCCTCCTGTGAAGCTGCAGCCAGCCAAGATCCTGAGAAGCACAGTGCAGTAGGGTAGGCCAATGACTGATGTATCCCAAATATGCAAGATAAGGATTTGCTAATGGTCATGCAGGCATACAGTGTTGTAAGCTTCTTGAGATTCCCGATCGCATCAGGCAATGGGCCACCAATTCCAATGTTGAAGGAGAGATCCCTGCAAGCACGCTAACGTATGAGCAAAAACGTATATTATATTTTATCGAGGTAAATTAGCCAGCTGTTTTTTTCTAAACTTGCTGCATATGTAACATCAGTTTTTTGTTTTATGGGTACGTAGTAACTCACAGGTAAACAAGCTCACTGAGTTGGCCTATGCTGTTGGTCAATGTGCCTTGAGCATTAATAAGGCCTGAAAGCCTCCTGGAAACAGGGATGCCAAAGTTAACTGGATGGTAAGTGAAAGTAAAACATCAATAGTTAGTACTCACAATGACATCACCCGCCCGTTGTCGCACATAACCCCGTCCCATGGCGTACCACTACTACATGGATCATTTGATGCTTTCCAGCTTGATGGGAAGTCCTGCCATCCACTGACGAAAGACTGGAGTGCAGCCACTGACAATTCGTATTGATGTTATTATTCAGGAAATCCACAGACCACTGACTTAAGCTATATTATCATTGCATGATGCCATATCTTCCTTTTATTGTCAGTTACTCTCCATTATGCTAATGGTATGCAATTAAATAAGAAAATTTGTGAACTTTTGGAGAATAATGAAAGGAGATGATATTGAATGAACCATTTTATATGGTGGCTATGATAGTACGATTGCATTATGCACTTGAATGCCAACTCTTTTTTGTAGACAGAACTAAGTTGTTTTTCATACTACCATGGCAGATAGAAAACATTTCATCTAAATAATTGTGTGGCTTGTCACCCTCAAAATGATCAAGCTACATCTTTGCAATGAAAGTAATCTAAGAAGAGAAAGGTACAGAAAATAGATTTATCATGGTTACCATCTTGAGGGTCTGTATCACAGAATCGCACAGGAATACTGGCCAACAGCATCAACAGCAGCAGAAACTTTCTCAATGCCCCCATTCTCAGAGCCTATGGGGATCACAATTTAGAAACACTCAGAGTGGCAACAAACTACAAAGCTGGTTGTGAAAGCTTCTTTGCAAGAACCCAAATGGAGGAGCTTTCTAAGATGAACGCCAAAGCCTTGCTCTTTGGAAGGACATTTTCTCAAGAATAGGTCAACCGAATTTGTACCTGTTTGCATATTCTGCATGATACTTGGTCCAGCTGCGGGTTTTGTTGCCAAAAGGGAGAGATGGTCTCGAGGTGATCGAAAGGCAAGTAAAACAACCAAGTTGCATAAGGATTACTGACTGTTCCGTGGGTGTTATTTCTTAACCTTTTCTAGACAGGCTGAGGACCTTCGCAGGTGTAGGCTTTTCTTTGATCTTTGGTGGCGTGATACAGGTAACAGCTTTCATCCAACCAACCTGTTTCATTTAAACGATGAAGTCGGGATGCTCTTTGGAGTTGGGACAACTGTTTGTTGGTTTTTCTTGATTGAAATTAACGTCGCTGTGATGAAGTGATTCTTATATTCCAATATATACTTTCTTGTCAAGTAGTTAATAATATTACATTCCTTTGGTACATCATATGTTGGTGGGGACTGAAATTACAATGCCAAGGATTTGGAAGCTCTGATAGTGACAAAGTCATTGGTTTGTTCTTCCATTCTTTGTGCAAAGGTACTTCCCCGTTTTGCCCCTCTTAATTTAAATTTATTCAGGGCAAAATATCTGTGCTGTTATCATTTGGCATACATGTCTTTGATATGCCATTTTGCCAAATGACTGCAGATATTGACTGATATTATACGTAGGGACTAGAGTTATTGACTGATGTTCAATGGGAAAAGTGCAGTAAAGGTGCATGGTAATCAAGGCAGTATTATCTTTTTGACTGGTTATGCAATCATAAGAAAGATGCTTCAATGTACATGATCGCAATGCATCTTCTATTTATTTTTCATCAATATAGTTGACCAAATCGTTGTTCTCACTAATACTGTATTATATCCACAACCACCCACCAATGCCAACCACTTTACGGCCTCACTCCAACAGGACCTTAGACTTCACAGTTATACATTAACCTCAATGGCCAATCAGAGGTTATTAGTTTACTAAAAGAAAGTGCCCATTAATAGTTAAATATATGTTGTGAAATGGCATTTTGTCGCTTAGGAAAAAAAACTGTTGAGATTGCATCTGCGAATTACTCAAATCAGAAATCGGATGAAACAATCCAAATCAGCGAAGGATGTTTCTAGGCTTGCTAATGGATTGAAACTGTATGCTGGAGATGCACAATTGTTCTTTCTTTTAGCACATATCATTCATTTTAGTTTTAGGTTATCGATAGAAAAAGAACAGGTCATGAATGTTATGGTATTATCGACAGATCATTCTCTTCTGTCACATCTTAAGAAAGCAATTTGTGAGTGCCTGCTTATAAAATATCCCGTCTTGGTTTTATCAACAGACAGAAAACTGAATATTGTACGATAATTTCTCGTGTCCTATTCACTTGGACCATGCACCAAAAACAATGAGTAGAGATAAGCAATAACCAATACATAGTTCCTACTTTGGTTCAACAGCTGAGTACGAATATACACTGTTGTAATCGAAAGCACTGCTGCTGCTGCTGTCATCTTTCATAGGAGAGTGTTCCTCTTGGCCTCTACCTGTTGCATCTCCAAAATGTTCAGCTGACAAAGATGCTGAGTTCAACAACGGTGCCCCTTCGTTCTGTAAAATGGTCTCAAGTTCCTTCACCACATCATTCATTGTTGGGCGGTCAACAGCAGACTCTTCTACACACTCCATAGCCAATTGCACGAATCTCCTGAAGCCAACTAATTTAGCTGAATCCCTGATTGCTGGATCAATTAGGCTCTTCAAGCCATAGTACTCTTGATCATACTGGTCGATTGCGGTCCTGATCTCACGCACAATGTACTTACCCTTCTCTATGGGCTGCCTGGAAGTTAATAGCTCTAGCATGACAACTCCGAAGCTATAGACATCACTCTTATCAGAGAGCTGTTGAGTCATGTAGTACTCAGGATCCAAATAACCCTAGTATTTCGATATAAAAGATGAATTAGCAGGAAATCTTGTTTTCCCAACACAAACTATGCACTTATAATTCTCAGAATCACTTACCAATGTTCCCTTCACTTGGGTAGAAACATGTCCCTTTTGCGTGTCAGACACTAGCTTCGAAAGACCAAAATCAGCTACCTTTGCAGTTAGACTTTCGTCTAAGAGTATATTGGTTGATTTTATATCTCTGTGAATAATTGGTGGATTAGCAAGTTCATGAAGGTATGCCAGGCCTTTAGCAGACCCAATTGCGATCTTGAGTCGCTTCATCCAATCCAACTGCATCCCTCCTTTACCTGCAGATAAGCAATGGTTAAACCATATGTCCTTGTTTAGGGGCACCTAATAATTAGGTAAAGGTAGTTGTAGTGAAACGAGAGTATACCCATCAAGTTGTCCCTGAGTGTCCCATTGGCAATATACTCATAAACTAACATCTGCTCCCCTTGTTCATAGCAGAAACCTACTAAGCTCACTAGGTTCTTGTGGTGCACTCTGGACAGGAGTTCAATCTCATTCTTGAACTCAGCTGCACCTTGCATGGATCCTTGCTGTGCGCGTTTTATTGCAGCTGGTTGCCCATTCGCGATCATTCCTTTGTAAACCTTTAAACAGATAGATATGACATTAGATGCTTTTTTGGGGGGAATTGTGACATTAGATGCTTCTGTAAACCACTTATGTCTAAATACGTGAGCACAGAAATCAGTTACCTTTCCATATCCTCCAGATCCTATCTCATGAGTTTCTGAGAAATTATTGGTGCATTTCTTCAGTTCCTCAAATACAAAATATCTCGCTCCTTTCAGTTGTGGTACGTCTCCATTATCTTTACCACCTGCTCCCCATGACGCTGTGGTATCAAAACATTAACAAGATCAAATTAGCAAACATGTTATGACACTTTTAAATGCTTATGATTATCTTGCTTTTTTTTCTGCCATGTGTAGAGAACTAAAAATGACTAGCTTATTCAAGTTGGACATTTATTTATGTATGCGACAAAATAAATGATTACCAAATGGATTAGTAGTCCGCTCTACTGCCTCCTTGGCTATTTTCTTCTGCCGTAGAGCATATATTGCTACCAGAACAAGGCCGACAATAAGGACAAAGCCAGC
Source organism: Hordeum pubiflorum (assembly GCA_000582825.1). Lineage (NCBI taxonomy): Eukaryota > Viridiplantae > Streptophyta > Magnoliopsida > Poales > Poaceae > Hordeum > Hordeum pubiflorum. The sequence goes on from CBMN010764595.1 coordinate 9,278, forward strand.
AATTGCTATTCCGATTATTATACCTTTGTGCATTGATGATTTTTTACTGCTTGGGACTGAAATGGACAAATTACGTAAGACTTGGAGATATATCAAATAAAAGAGAATATAAATCTATGCAGTGTGCATACTTGCAAAGTATGGGCTTGCTTGGAAGTTATATGGTCCAAATTCAGTTGGAGCTTTATAAATTTGGTTGGCCAAAGCAGAACTGATTCTTATAACTTCTGAGCGATTGAAACTCATTTCACTGACTGGAAAAAACATCAATTTGAATCTTAGAGGAGCTCCCGGGCTGAAGTCAACATCGGAAAGCGCAACTGATCTTGGAGCTAGGCTAAGGTTCTGTGCAAGCGTCGACTCCAATTCTTGGAATAACTCAGGGCTTGTCGTGTCAGAGAAGGCAGGTGCTCGGAAGGTCATCACACCCTCGAAGGGGGTAGTGCAAGCGCAGTCCTGTGAAGTCTCTGGATTTGGTAACTGACCACTGGGACAGGAAATAGCACCGCAGGGGCCTAGGCTAGTAGAGTATGGCACTTGCCGCTTTTCCTTGAGTGTGCAGAAGTTGATATTTTCTAAGCATGCAGGATTCCCTGTTAGTCTGGATGAGAACAGAAAAGATGGGTGAGACGCATGCCACGTAGTTGTACAAGTATACCATATGGGGTGACACTTACATTAGGCTGCCAGTGTAGCTTGGGTCAATTGTAGTCTCGATGATTTGATTATTTGTCAAATTAACAACCCGCAGTTTTGGGCTGATGTTACCAGTCATAGTCAGTGAGCTTCCAAGAGTATTCTTAGCTAGTGATCTGCATTAAAATACTAGTTACAAAATCAGAAGACATAACATTGTTGGTACATTAGGGTGAAATTAGAAGTCATGTAAGGGTTTATTTGCAACTAAAAGAGTAAAAATATAAATGTAAATAAAGGATGTGAGGTCTTGAGGGACACACAATTATTTCTCAAAATCTGCCGAAAGTTACTGAAGAGAAACTTTCAGTTAGATATGCCATTGGAGAAATTTTTAGCTTGAGTGTTGAGGAATTACATTCTCTGCATCTGTGGGAGGCTGAAAAGAGCGTTTGGTATTGTCCCATTAAGACCATTACCGTCCATAAATCTGCAAATTATCCAACCAGAGCAACAATGTTATTTAGAATCTAGCTTATTCACGGGGGTGGATTTTGTACACTCAAGGGTCATTGCAAACACTATGTCAATCATTGATACAACCTCGAGATCTTTTCACACATTGCAATAGATGTAGGGCAAGAGTGTGCATAGATCTGAAGGTTCTATTTATGGCTGATATAGTTTGTGCACTCACCCTTAAGTGTACCTAGGCATTTTCCCTTACTTAACCCATTTAATTTTCACTTTGCTAATCCTCATACAACTCACAAGGTGTTCAGGGACGTCGACGTAGAAAACCATCTTGGTGCTCCTGAGCTTGCAAAAGCATTGTTGCTCATGTCCCTGTCCGGGGAGAAAATTGTGTTGAAAGAACAGAAGAACCATTAAACTTAAGCATTGATATAGTTTGTGTCTTACACATAAGTGAGATTAGTTGCATTGGTGAGGTCTGGCACTGGCCCGTTCAACTGGTTGCTTGCTAAGCTCCTGCAATAACCAAATAAGTATTTGCAACATCATTTGGAAGGAAGAGGAGATATTAATTGTTGTTCTTTGTTGATAGCTACTTACAGTTCCATCAGGCTAGTCAGGTTGCCGATACTATCAGGTACCACACCGTTGAATTGGTTATGGTCTAGTCGGCTGAACAAGTACAGTCGACAAAAAAGAAGTCAATAAAACTGTGCAAAAGGGAGTGCGAGATTAATGAGAATTTATTATCAGGTATGTACATAATTTGAAGTGTTTTGACAAGCCCAAGAGAAGGGGGGATTGGTCCAGCAAGTTTATTGTTGTCAAATAGCCTGACAGTGATTAGCAAAACAAGTTAGATGGCATGAAAGAACAGAGGACATTAGCAAAGTGCAGGTGAATACGCTGCTTACACATGTACGAGGTTCATATTGGCATTGAAAAGTTTTCTGTCCACTGGGCCTGTCAACTGATTCTCGCTAAAATGGCTATTGAATTGGATGGATGATGGATCAGCCGATATGGAAAAATTAGCACATTTAAGCCATCATTATCCCTTCCATTCTAGAACTGGTAGTACAACAATTTAGTACTTACAAATGCCTTGTGGCGACAAGTTTATCCAACCCCGGGTCTGAACCTCTTGAAACTGGGATTTCTCCTGACAATTGATTGGCCGACAAGTCCAACCAAAAGAGATTTGTGAGAAGGCCGAGTTCCGGGGGTATTCTTCCAGTGAATTGATTTAAGTTTAGGGCCCTGTATGAGAGTAACTTGTTAGTTGAATTGTATCATCTCGTGAATCAAATAATGTCATTAAAGATCTACATTGACATTTCAGTGAATTCTTACAGGAATGTGAGCTGTCTTAAGTTGCCTATCTCTTGTGGGATGTTACCAGTGAAGCTGCATCCAAGCAAATTCCTGACGGAAAAAACACACACACGATATGTCAGATTTTCCCCTGTCTTTTCTTTTGTTCCTCTCCACCTAACCCAAAGAAGAAGAATGTTTTTATATGGTCGCTGTTCTTACAGAATGGTGAGCTGCTTCAGATTTCCAATATTTGGGGTAAGTGGACCTCCAAGACTTGGATTGTTAGACAGATCCCTGCATTTAGTTCATATCAGTAGTCTAAAACATATCATGGTTTAGATCTCTAGATAATTTTGTAGGCTGTAGTTCCTGTTCCTGGACTCCTGTCCGTTACTGCATGTTTTTGTTGAGAAAAGCTGGAGTTCTTATTATTGTATGAAGGAAGTTCTTTTCAAATTGAGGAAGCAATGACTTACAGATACGTCAAAGCGGAGAGTTGATCTATGGCATTGCTTAATGTACCTGCAACATTCATGCTTGATAATCTCCTGCAATTACCAGGTTTCAGCGGATTGTTTCTTAATAAAAGAAGTAAAAAATGACGACTGATAAGCTGAGTTCTAACAGTTCTGTCACTCTCCCGTTGGAACAGGAAACTCCATCCCAGGGTATGCACGGATCGGATCCTGTCCAGCTTTGTGGTTGATTCCGCCAATTCTTCATCAGTGCTTGAAGTGCGGCAACTGTAGGTTTAAGCTAACATTAGAGAGGCGCTTTAATACCAACAACTCCAGTAGGTCAATCTCCCTCCTACTATGGATCATATTAGACACTAATCTTAATCCTATGAGAGTATATGCAAGTATCATCGTACAGCATGCAAGATAAGTCTTAATCCAAAAAAGGAGAGACTTTTCTTTGAACTCTCAGTCGTACTGGCGGGAAAGAAAAATTGTTTCAGTTTCACCTTTTATCATGGGACCTATTTCTCCATACATTAGCACGACTTCTAAATTTGTTTGATTTGACCTACTGTGGATTTGATCCATTATAGTTTTATTTGTGCTACCTAGCGCAACAAATCGAATTTAATGATCACAAAAGGCTTAATAGTTAACTACTAATGCTACCGAATTGAAAAACAGAACCATAATCTTGATGCTACATACTACCATGATGCTGATGTTTTTTACCTGTCGGAATTCATTATAAAGAATAAATCATCTTCATCTTATGGTCCAGGCTGAACTAATCTGGCTCACCTTCTTCTCAGGCCAATGGCCGCTCAGTGATACAATCATCTTCCTATTAACCCAGCGAGGAAAAGCGAAGGACTGTGGCTTACCATCTTGGGGGTTCGTCTGGCTGGAGCCTGACTGAAGGCACAGCAAGAGCAAGAACAGAAGTAGCACCCACTGCATCGCAACTCAGCCGTGTTGTCCTGGCCTCCACAGCAGATCAAGATCACGTCAAACCAGAAGTAGTTTCGATGGATGTTCTTGTAGGACAAGCCTACCCAATTGGCAAGTTCTTGGAGGAGCTAGCAGGTAGCAAATGGCGCACCCTCTTTCCTGAGGTTAGTAACAAAGCCAGGCAAAGCAAACAGCCATTCAAACAAAACCATCTCTTATATAGTTTGCTTCAGGGAATTTATTAGCAGGCATTGCCTATGAGACTGCTTACCAGGTCCAAGGAACAGATATGCAGGTAGCAAAACGCATGCACACAATGACACAAGGTTGTTGGTGGCCTTATAAGACTTAAACAAGTCGTAGCAAGAGCTCTCAGTTGAACTGATCAAAAGATGAGATGGTTGAAGCAAACGTTTGTGTATTGCATTTGAGTAGTGGGGGCAGGTGCTTCTTGCCTATCCGTGCGGGGTCTTATCTGCGCAGCACCTTATGTTATGCATTGCTCTTGCTCGGCAGTCGGCATTGGCCCAGTCGTAATTTTGGGGTAGCTGGGTATCACTCTTGGCTTGGGTAGCTGGGCATTGCTGGGTTTTGTACGTTTTTCCGTCCACATCGTTGTGTTTTTAGTTAACACACAGATGGGTTTTGTGATAAAAGAAACACGTAGATAGGTTTGGTACGGCAATAAGTTGGATTTTATGCGTGCTTGGCCACATGTCAGCCACTGCATCGATGTGCTGCTCGTCTGCTGTATGTACTTAACAATTCTGTTTCTCCTTGTGCAGGTGAATCTCAGGTTGGGTCAAGAACTCAAGATGCCTGCCAGTACCAGGCAGCAGCCCTGCTGATGTTGTCAGGATAACCCTCTTTGACATGGTCACGATCTATTAGTTTATTTGTTTGTTCTCTCTAATCCGAGACAGTGGTCAGTTTAAATATAACTGTGCATCTTTCTTCTTTGCGAGGACGAAATGTTTCTGTAGCTTTCTGTAGGGCACTACGGTCTTCATGGGACCTTCATCGGCGGCAAACAACACGATTGTTAATGTGGCGTGACATGTAGTACCATGAAGTATGCGGTACCCTACCAACTACCAAGCCCATTTGGCGCGAGCCAAACTAAATGGGGAAAAAACGGGCCAGGACGGCGAACCTTTGGATCCACCCGGCCGGCATCTTCGCTTTGTCGCCGTTGCTGAGAGCCGACGCGTGATGTCGAGGCAGGCAACGCCATGGGACATTTTGGAGAACCAAAGGCGAGGCTGCGCGCGGGAAGATCCCTGCGCGTGCGGCCAAGCCGGACGGCCGGCAGCGGCAGGCCAATGATTGATTGATTTCTCGAGGTAAACGCTCCGTCTTTTCCCTCCGTTTTTTGAGCGGGCGACTGCAGTTCGTTTGGGTTGGAGGATGCGACCTGCAGCCACTTGGTGGCATGCATGGCGGCAGTACGGCAGCGCACACGTATTGTGGTGGCTCGTGTCGTGACCCCGTTCGTTTTTTTTTTTAACAGACGCAAGCGCTCGTATACACGCGCATACACTCATCCCTATGAACACACACACGCACACCCTACCCCTATGAACACCTTCGAAAGACTGAGCCGGCATATCATCT
>CBMN010764628.1:0-12748 GCA_000582825.1 Hordeum pubiflorum
TCATGTTTTTGTACCAATTAAAAGACGTCCTCCAATCACACAGTCAAAAACATCCACCCAAACACCACAATAAAAAAAGAAAAATGATAAACGCACGAACGATTCACTATGGATTGATCATACCAAACATTGTCCCACCAATCACTTCCCTGGTTTGCATCGTTGGCCCACCTTTTCCCTAATCTCTGATCATAAATTGACACATTCATCTGTAAGCATGATTTCGTAAAGTCTGTCCATATGAGTAGAATATCTGATAAAAAAATGCACTTCATTGTGTCCCCTCACGCCAAACCAACTAATACATAAATATTTTTCACAACTTAAAAAAATGGCATAAAACATGTACAACCCCAAAAATATAAGTGGCGCGGCAAAGCACGCACTGCCCTTCTAGTAAGAGATGAAAGAATAAACAAGGTGCTCTCTCATTTTACAGTGGAGCTTTGTGCAAGGGATGTTAGTGCATGTACTACATACAACCCCACTCTCCATCTTCATTTATTGTATGTATATCATCAATAAACCTATATCTGATATACCAACAACTATTTTAGACCTCTCATAGTGGGTAATATCATAAGCTAGTATCATGCATATTGCATACGATACTAGTCTACTATATTACCTTTATAGTGCATAATATCCTATGATGATATCATGGATGACCTCATCTATGTGTTTTGTATGGTGAAAAGCGGTGATGTCGACAGACCGAAGTGTGCCTTCCTTATTAGAGATATCAACGATAGCATGTGTGAACGTAGTTCTTGTATTATTCATACATGTCGTACTCAGAATTCTTCTTAGTCACACTTCTGGCAATTTCTGATAGGTCTGAAGGCCAAACTATTGCATGGCTTGGGTCTGGTCTAGATGTTGTTTCGGACATGGTCAAACATGATTGTAATCCATGATTGAGTAATACAATAACTAATTCAAAAAAAGTATGACTCATATAGACACCTCATTTATTATGATATGATATCGTGACATTGATAATGATACCACTACTCCCTCTGTTTTTATTTACTCCCCATAATAGCTTTAACTAAAATCAACTTTATAAAATTTTGACCAAGTCTGTAGAAAACAATATGAAATTTATATGTGGAAATATATGTAATGATGAATCCCGTGGTATAGATTTGATGGTGTATATGTTAATATATTTTTCTAAAACTTGTTGAAGGTATATAAAGTTTGACTTTAGACAAACCTAATATACAGATAAAAACGAAGGAAATATCTTTTTTCTTTCTTATTTAATACCATGTCATGTCATAATATGTCTAGAATTGCGTGAGATGTTGATTCGTATATAGCGTGATTGGATGGGAAGTAGTTGTCGTGTGTACGAGTGAGTGAGAGCAATGTTAATAGGACAGCTGGCTGCTGGCTATAAGCCATTGCCACATCACCTAAAGCCTTCGCTCATACAATAGGCTGTCTCTTGGGTTGGCTGCAAAACTGATTGTAATAAACATGGGAAAACACATACCAAATAACAGGCTGCATATCATACAAAAATGTACATATTAAGTAACTAGAGATGTATAACCAGAGGAGCACACATACCATACCATGTTTCTGGATTGAAATCATCAATATTCTCAGGCATGTAGCACAAAGGGCCTTGCGGCTGGGCGAGCGAGCATGGTGCAGAGGCCGGCATTGCCTGTGCTAGTCGTCTGGGAATCCAGGCGCCCGGTCCGGGCTGGCACAATGACGGGGCAAGATGAGGTACCAACGGCGAGACAACATGTTACGCCGACGGCGGGATGAGATGAGACGCCAGCGGCATGATGAACTGAGGCGGCGACGACGGAACGAGCTATGGCGCGAGCGCATGAGTCCTTTTGGACTGCTGACCCATCTCCTTGATGGGCGCCGGCGGTGTTCTAGGGTTCGGGAGGGGGTGGTGATTTGTGGGAAGTTGGATTAAAGCTTCGATTTGGCGCGAAATAGACGATTTGGAGCGATGAAGGAGTGGATTTCGCGTGTCGAGATGGAAGGAGAAGGGCGAAAGGCAGGGGAGGCGCAAGGGATCGGAAGCGGCGGCGTTAACGCTCGCATCGGGCTAGAAACGGGCTGTTATTTCTCGTGTTCTGTGTATTAGCCGGGCGCTTGACAAAGAGCCTGCTCGTTTTTTTCCCTTTGTTTTTTCCTTCTAGCTCAGAGCATGATCTTCACAGGTATTACTTTTCACAATACCTAAAATGTGAAATAGCCGGAAGATCGAATGAATTTATGCTACACTAATTGGATGATAAATGACTACAAGGGAGGGAGATAGACGGTTTAAATAGAAAAAACAGCTGGCTGACTAGGACTATTGTACGTGTTGTGAGTGAGTGAGTGAGTGAGTGAGTGAGTGAGGGAGCGACGACTACCGCAAGTCCGCAAGCCGTTCATTGTCCACGCGTACAAGATCCGCGGCACGTCCGTCCAATTTCTCTTTACCCCCCTCGTTTAATTTCTCCTCTCTTTTCGAGCCCCCTGTTTTTTTTTCTCTCTCGGGAAGAAAGAATCCCCATACTTGGTAGTACTACCTCCTCTTCCCCACTCGGTCGGACCACCACCTCGCCTCCCCCCAAATCTCGCCGGATTCCGCCGCCTCCACGCGCGCCGGAGGTGAGCCGCCCTCGGATCCGCGGCCTCCTGGGCCGGCCGCCGACCGGAGGCCCGCGTTCGGCGTCGCAGTGGCGAGGGCTGACTCCCGTTCCTCGCGTGGTTGCAGGTCCTGAATTTTTTTTCGCCCGGAGCTCGCTCGCGTCTCCCCCGGGGTGGCCGCGCCGCGCCGCGCAGAGCCATGGAGTACGGGCCCTCGGACAGCAGCGGTGAGTTGGGGCTTGGGCGGGGCTGCTCGCTCGGCTCCGCTTCCCCGTGCTAGCTAGGGTTTCGAATTCTAGGGTTCTTGCTTGCTTGAGCTGCTTGCCACCGGACGTGGATTTCTCGGGGAGGGATAGGGTTTTGTCTGTCGGGGGAGCCAAAGGTCGCGTTTTTGGGGCGCCTGGTAAGGTTTTTCGGTGCAAATTCTTGCGGGTTCGGGAGTTCGAGCTAGGTCTGGGATTTCGCCTTGGCAGGTTAGCGTTAGGTTTGCCATGGGCTTGCATGGAGAAATTTTGGAGCTTTGCACGCGTGTAGGGTTTTATATCGATTCTGGCTCAAGTCGTTGTGGGTATATATGGGCGTGAACTTTGTACCATTTGCGACCGTTCCCTGTAGTTCGAATGTGTTTAGGCCCTGATTGGGAGCCCTAGACATCGATGCACAACTAATTATGCTTTGAACCACCGCGACACTGATAGTTCCATAGAGATTACGGCGAACAAAATGAAGTACAAGGAACCCATATTTCTCCTTGAAGAACATTCCATAGCTTATAACAGTGTGCTTTACCATAATTTCAAAAAAGTTATACGGAACCACTCCCAAGTTATAGATCACAGGATTACACAAGACACACATAGTAATAGCAGCAGTGTCGATAAGCACGTTATCGTGGTCGCAGTCGTACTACCTTCTAGAGGATTGCCCTAGCATCGCAATAGCAAGCCAGCAACCCCTCCAAGGTATCCACACTTAGGGGTAATAACACCACGTGTCGCTTGGCAACGGCTATCTAGGCGATGGTGGATGGATGGCTCGGGTGAATGCTGAAAATTCCCTCAGTTTTATTGAAATACCATGACATCCTTAGAAGTATGGGCAAAATAGCACACCGAGAAGAGCCCTTATTGGCCTGCCCATGTGAAACCCCCATACATGTGGGGGCCCCTCTTTCTCCTGCATGCTGCCTTGTTGGTTCTATGTATACTCCATGCCCAGTGTGGATGGATGGCTCGGGTGATTTGCATGCCAAAATTTCCCTCAGTTTTCTTGAAATACCACGAAATCCTTCTAAGTATGGGCGAAATAGCATACGGAGAAGTTCCCTGTATAGAATTTGCATCCTCGTTTGGATCATGCTCTTGCCAAGCCTGCAACATTTTTAGGTTCATGTACCCCTAGTAGGACGTGCTAACTTCCAAAGTTCCAAGTATACAGAAAGATCATATCGGGTGAACACTCAGTGCGCAGTTATATGCATTTCCCCTTGAGATATTTTTCGAATCCAAGACGAATATGTGTCATCCTTGTTTGTATAGCTCGGCCACCTTTTCCTCAATCACGTGTCCCAGAATCCCCGTACAGGGCAACTCTTTAACCAGACCTGATAACTCGAGGGCACAAAGATATCCTTCTTGTTGTACGGAGACGCAAATTCCATATTGGTTGACTGTGGCCCGCAACATGCTTATCGACTAACCCGAAGTCACTTCGAGATTGCACAGTTATGGAATAGTGTTTGGTAACCCCTAAGTAAGCCATTCTAGATTCCACTGCTTGAGAAGTTGCGACAATCTCAAGTCTAGGATATAGTATGCACATTGTATATTACACCAATCAATGACACGAATAAGACAATATTATATTGATGTGTCATGGTGGTTTGATCCAACCCTATGTTCTTTAACATGTCTCCCGATTACTGGTTTAAATATCTCCATATCTATAACCTGTGAAATATGGTCATCAACCAATACCTGTCCTTGCATGTTTGTGGCACATTACTAAGGTTCATTGGACTTAGTCAACCGCATGCTTTTCAATTCTATTTATTTTATTTCTTTGAACATTACATGCCAGTTTTATTTGTCATATTCATAAGAACAAAGTGAAATACTCTCTGCTACTATGTCAGCAAATGTGATTTTTTTTCCTGTTGCGAAGCTGGTTTATGAACAGCTCTACAACTTACACTAAGTGCTGGTTCCTAAACTTGTGTGTGGGTGACAGGAACTGATGATGACCTTCCACCACCATATCCGAATAATCCGAATAATAGGAGTATAAGAGGCAGTGGGCGTGCCAGTGGTAATGGCAGAGCTGTTGTTCCTGTCAGTGGTAATGGAAGGGCTATTGCTCCTGCCAGCTCATACCCTAGAGCCCAGACCGATATGGAAACGCAAATTCAACAGCTTGAGCAAGAAGCGTATTGTGCAGTTCTGCGTGCTTTTAAAGCCCAGTCTGATGCCCTCACATGGGTTGGTACTGCTAGACCCGTTCTTGTTCATTCAGGTGTTTGTGTTGAAATTTATATGTTATTTTTCAAAGCTGACCTTAGATCAACTTTGCCTCTTTTAGGAGAAGGAGGGTCTGATTACCGAACTTAGGAAGGAGCTAAGGGTATCTGACAAAGAACACAGGGAGGTGCTAAACAGGGTCAATGGTGATGATATTATCCGCAGCATAAGGTCGAATATAGATAAATATTTGTGCTATTCCCTACACTGTTGATATGTTTTCTGTTCCCAGCGCTAAAATTTCTGCCTTGATTCAAATTAAGGGAATGGAGATCAACAGGAGGCCTTCAGGCAAGCTTACCCAATAATCCTCAGCCTATACATCATGACCCGGCGCCTAGCCCTACCACCTCTGGCCGTAAGAGGCAAAAGACATCTCAATCCGTTCCTCCCATACCTATACCGTCTCCTGTTATGCATCCGCAGCAGATGGCTACACCAACACAACCTTCATCTTCAGCAGCTAAAAAGGGATTTCCGCCAGGCACTAAAGGCAAAAAGACGAAACCAGTAAGCACATATTTGATGGCTTGTTCTGTCATGAAGCAATTTTTTCCTCCTATTTCTTTGATGGAATTTCATGTGCTTCCAAGGGCCAGAAGATACCAGGGGGTTCTGCAGTCAAATCTATGCCACCTTCAGCAGGTCCCAGCGGAAGGGGACCGCATATGAACAGAAACTTTCCTGGTCGCCCTGCTGCTCCTGAACCTTCTCAAGGACAGCATCATCTTAATCCTTTAATTGGCCGTAAAGTCATGTCTCGGTGGCCTGAAGATAATAATTTCTATGAAGCCACTATAACTGATTACAATGCGGAAAAGGTGTGCTTTTAGCTCATTAGGATTACAGTTTTGTTAATCCAAGCCCCAGATTTTCTGAGGGATTCCATTGCAGGACGTTTATGCGCTAGTTTATGACATAAATACAGCTAATGAGACCTGGGAGTGGGTTGATTTTAAAGAGGTACATGATCTTTTTATGTGGACACTCTGATAGTTCTTCACATTTTCATGCTTGGTGTTTTCCTTTCTTTGATATTGGACTTAGAAAAAGTAGTTAAGGCACGAGCATGATGAGGAATAAAATTGCGTGGTTAGGCAGGGTTAGCTCTCACAACAAAATTACCGGGGAACATGGGAGAGGTCATCGTGATCTTTTGACTCTTAATATGAACCAAGTCAATTTTAGCTCTCATTACATGATGTAGACCCACGCATCATTCTTGTGTCAAATGGGCCTGTATTAGTGAACGAAGGTAATGTAACTGATCTATTGGGATAAGTAACTGGACTATTGACCTTACCGTGTAGCAAAGAGTGCCAACTTTATGTTTACGGAATTATGGTCATTTGATATCGGTGTTTCCATTGCCACTAGTGTTCTGCCCAGGAGTACGTTCCAGTTAGTGTTTCATTCCATTTTCTTGCCAAATGTTGGGTGAACATTTTGATAACAGTTTTTGACGTCAACAATTATCCTTGAGAACTGCGTCGAATTTCTAAAGAACATAACTTGGTACCTTGATTCAGTCATGAGGATTATTGGTACAGATCTAAAGATGTTTAGATTCAAATGTGAAACAAATGCCATCGGTTTGGCTAATGTCCTCTGGTCGCATTTGCTATTATTATTGTATCATGCACATGTCCCAATGTGTGCACTGAACCGCCTGATGACTAATGTCATCTGAACTTTTCTGTTTGATGGACTTTACTGACAATTCCTTGGGCTCTGACTACAGATAAAACCAGAAGACATAATATGGCAAGGCGAGGACCCAGGATTATATCAGGGGGGTCGTGGTGCTCCAGGTAGCGGGGGTAAGAAGTCAGCTAGCCGTGGTATGCCCACACCAGGTACAGGTAGGGGGAGAGGATTCCAAAAGAATGTGTCGAAGAAAGACTTTCCACGTTCGCAAAATGGCGTTGGGAAGAGAAGTTCTGATGACATTGATATACTTCACACTGAAAGCCTGATAAAAGAGGTTAGTTTGAAGAAAGTTCACTAGCCTCTCTGATCATGAAGATGTACTAACCTTGTGCATCTCCCGTAGGTGGAGAGGGTCTTCAGTGTTAGTCATCCGGATCCTTTGGAGGTAGACAAGGCAAAGAAAGCGCTGAAGGTATGCTGGAATATACATACATCTATTCGATGAGGAGGCCTTTGGTTTTGACTAACGAGCAATGCTTGCAGGAGCAAGAACAGTCGTTGATTGATGCGATAGCCAGGCTTGCCGAGGCATCTGATGGCGAAAGCGGTAAATACTAAAACTTGTTGCAAAATGGGAGGATCTTTCTGATGTCGCAGATAACCACCCAGACAACTTCCAATTTAGGATGACTACCCTGATCAGGGGAGCAGTTTCAAATGTCATGTCTGTATATCATTTTGCCATGTATTATACCCAATTCCCACTTTAGAGGTAGGATCCTTGTAACACAATGGACAGTTTCCTAGAATATGCTTGGGAGATACGAGGCCTATCTATCTGCCCTTTATGCCTAGCGGTTACAAGATTGTGACGTTCCACACAGCAAGCATGATTTTTTATGAGTTGAACATGCCTTGTAGCTGTGTAGTAATTGCAGTGCCCTGTCATGTTTTGGTGGGAACAGATGAGCGCAACCGTGGCCGAAGGATGGGGCCATATGGTGGGCACCCGCATCAAGCAAACTATGCAGATGCTATGGCTGTTGACGGCGACCACATGGTCGGAGGCGCCGCCACATAAACGGATCGCCGGAACATGTATACACAAATTCGATTAGAAGCCTGTCCTGTTGTAAAATCTTATTGCTAATGTTTATTTAAAACTTAGCCATAGGTTGAAACCATCTGGTTTTGAGAGACGATCAGTTTTTGTTCTCTTTTTTTTTTTTGGGTAGAACTGCTTAACTTGTTGTAAAGCTGCTGCTCCGCGGAGCTATTGTGCTTCTTGTTATTGCACAAGTGATAGTGCAATGATAATTGATTAGACCTGGACATTTGTTGGACTTTGTTTAAAACTTTGCTAACCTCTTCATTATTCCAGAATTTACAGTGGTTATTGAGAGTACACATTACTAGGCTATATTTGCATGATATAGCCTTGTAATGGGTTGAACGCCAGCATGGTGTGCTTTGTCGAAAGGAAGCAAGTTTTATAAGGATGACAATCTGTTTTATTTTTTATCTAATTATCTTGAACGAAAATGTGAAGCAAACAGCCGAAGCTAAAATAAGCATCGGTATGCGTTAGTCTGTCTGATGAAGAGCGAGTGTGCGGACGAAACCAATTTGGCTGTTGACAATGCTGATGCAATCATCAATGGACAAAGAAGCAGAGCCATCTGAAAAGTTTAAAAATTTGTGTGAGGTTTCCTACTGACCTGTAGGGAAAAGATCTATTGTTTGATGTTCTTTTCCATAGTAAAGTTAGAAAAACCTTTTTCAGGAGTCCTTTTTTTAGGGAATAATTTTGTGAGGAGTCTAGTACGGTCGTTCTCGTCATTTATGTATTTGAGCAGGAGAAATGGACCTAGCTAGGTATATGCTTCAGCTGCCGACCTGCAGTCGCTGGCTCGTGAGCTGAGCTGGGAGGCCATGTAGAGCGACAGCCGTGATGGGTGCCACTGCCACGAGTTCTGGACCCGAATCGGACCGGTTGCATTGCGTGCAGATGGTCTGTCCCCAATAATTACAAATCATTTTGGCAACCCTACGGATTGAACAGCTGAGGTGAAGGAGCAAGCAAGTTGCTAGTACATGCCCGCCAGAATCGACCAAGGGATCACATCGCATTGCACGTTAGAAAGCAAATCTCATCTCCAACTCCAATAATAACAGCTCTTCTCACAAGAATACGACATCATGCACGCAGCACTCCAAACAATACAATACATACACTCAATCGGGATCCAACAACAAATGCAATTATGCAAATACTAGTAGGACGTTCCCGACGGAGTCGTCAGGCGGAGACGGCCGCCTCCTCGTCGTCGGCGACGGCCTCCTTCTGGTCGGCGGCGACGGCGGCGGCGCGGCCGTCCTTGGCGACGGCGGCGTTGTGGCGGTATGCGTCCTGCTTGGCGGCCTCCACCTCGAGGACCCGCTCCTCCTTCCTGGCCTCCGCCTCCGCCTGCGCCGCCGGGTCGTCGTGCGCCTTGGCCTTGTCCACCGTCTCCTGCACCACGGCCATGGTCTTCTCCTTGCCCGCCCACGCCGACGCCCCCAGGTTCGCCCCCGCCTCCTTGGCCGCGCCCACCGCGCTCGCACCGCCCTGCATCTCTCTCGATCGAGCTCCGCCTAGCTCGGTCCCTTGTGATCTTAGTTGTCTTGTTGGTTCGTCGTTACTGCTGTATGGCTAGTTGGAATTTATAGGGCCGGTTTATTCTATGGTAGCCGTATGTATGTGTGCTGAATGATTTGAAGCTGAGAGCTCACGCGTACATGACTGTGAGTGGACCGAGGGTGGACACGTGCCCTCCCAGGTCGGCACGCACAGTGTTCCTCGTCTGGGAGGGAGGGAGGCTGCTGTCCATGCATCCTAATCCAATAGCATCTGGAATGAGTAAAATGCATCCACGGTCATCGAACTTGTGTCGAAAGCTCACTTTGATCACTGTACTTAAGAATACGATCAATACGGGTCATTATATAGTACGACTTAAGGTGATTATACGGTCACTGCCTCATCGTATAGCTATGTATTTCACTCTGTTGACTGGTCAAACGCCAGAACACTCTGTCCTTTACCTGGGTCCTCCTGCCAGTGGAAAAAAAAAAAGAAATAAAATTGTGTGCGTCGCATGATCGAACCGAGATCACCCGCAGCACCGCCAAACCTGCTAGCCAATTTTCCCTTGGAGAAAAACATGCCAGCCAATTGACCGCAGGATCCATGGAAATTCCGGATCCATGCATCCACAATTATACTCACCGTCGTCGCCGCCGCCTGTGTGCATGCTAGCCAATTATACTTATCTTTATCGTGCACGGGCGGGACGGGGTTTCCTTCTCCCCTGCACACTACGATCCATGCTCCCAGCACAAACAGCCAACAATTCTTGTCCTCAGCCACGACGCCATTCTTATACCTCCAGTATGTACGTATATTACGTGAATACCACATATATAGGACGTTCGCCGTCTTCTCCGACGAGCGCATTCCCACGCGCCGCTCCACTCCATGCCACACATCGCTCCGACGAGCCCGGCCACCATCGCCGCATGCATTGTGCAGCTCGACGCTGGGAGCAGGCACTTTATATATCCTCTCGGCTCCCTGCCCTCCTTCACCATCTTCTTGAGCTCCACGCGCATGTATATGGACGCATACAACAACGAGGAATGGCGTGGTCTCGACTAGGCGACTAGCATATGGGGGGCACAAGCAGCTGAGCCCGCCGTCCTCACTTGAACACGGCCATGTTCCCGTCAGGCGCAGCCGCTCGATAACGGGACACCATGATGAACACGGCGAAGGTTCACACATTAGGCCTTGCCCTGCAGCGTCTGCCTTGCCACCGGGGACACGTAGACGATACCACAATGGCGACAGCGCTGAGGACGTGCATCACCAGGAGGAATGGAGGATGACGACGCCGACGAACAACTGAGACGATACAACGTCACGCCTCGAACTCGTGTCGTCTAAGTAGTCCAACGACTTGCTCATCTCATCGTGATCGGTGTAAAGTTTTGGGCGGCGGCTGCAAAATTGTTGGGTACATGTGTGTAAGTGTGTCGTGTACGTATTAATTAAATACACACGTTGCGGTCTATATGTTCAACACGAAGTTGTGCGCGCGCAGTGGTTAGTGTACCGATCACTACAGTGTACGTGGCCTTCGGCAGAGGATCACTGGTTCGGTACTCCTGCGATGCATAGTGTTTTCAGTGTTTTTTTCACTGACAGGTGGGACCTACATAGATAGAGAGAGGGTACTCTAATGTTTGACCAGTCAACATAGTAAAATACGGAGCTATACGATGAGGCAGTGACCATATAATCACCTCAAGCCGTATATAATGACCGTATTGACCGTATTCTTAAATACAGTGACCAAAGTGAGTTTTTCATACAAGTTCAATGATTGCAGGTGCATTTTAACAGAATCGATTCACGAAAATAGCAGGGAGCCAGGGACCGATCCTGCTCTCCGCTCTCGCTACCGCCATTATGGCTTTTCTTTTTCCAACTTACCCATGTCTGTCGACATAGCGCTATATTCGGAATAAAAGAAATGTCGGCAAATACTTTGCTCTTTTTTTTTTCCGATTTAAAGGACTTATCTTAATTTTTTCAGATTTTATTATATTAGGCACTTTGAGTCCAATTGAGTTCAAGTGCTCTGAATCCCACGCCATATTTAATTTATAGAGATGAAAGAAAGGAAATTAGGCTTCATAGTGGGGGTTTCAACTAACGGGTGTTTAGAGCAAGTATAATAGAGTGACGTAAGTGGGTTATAAGAGTTGGCACATTAGATTTGTGCCTGGTTGGAGGAAAGAAGAGAGGAGAGAGAAGAGAAGCGGGCTACAAGCTTACAGCCGGCTATAGCACGCGACCCAACAACATTTGTGAGAGAAGGAGATGTGTCATATATTAATTGTATGCCATACTAGTATGACTAACTATTGTATGGGTGGGCTATTAGGTTGGCTATAAGTGGCATGTCAACTCTATACTATTAACCATGGTCTTACATGAGGTGCTAAGTGCATTAACAACCACTGTTGCAACGACGTGCTATACAAACGGTTTTTACCTCCTTTCCACGACGGAGTTTTAAATCGTCGCCTTGTGTGTGTGCGCGATAAGGGGTCCATCCCACACGACACAGAAAAATCGTCAGCGATAGAGACCGACGAACGCAAACGCTCTGCTAAATATACTTGTGTGCGATACAGGAACATATCGCACACACTTTATTTTCGTCAACCGTGTGGGATAGAGGACCAATCACACACGACCATCATCAGTCGAACGCGTCTTATTGCTCATAGAAACTAAACGGTGTTTGACCTGAACCGTTTCCGAAATATTACCTAAGCCACATGGGCGATCAAAGAAACTGTGCGTGATATCTGGATCATCGCACACGAGTCATGTATGGTAAGCGTCTGCCACACATGATATCATTACACACGTTTCCTGAATAATTAACAAGTGAGATTGCATTTTGCATCAAACACGGTTTCCTTTAAGCTCACGTGTGGGAAATGTGTTGCAAACTGTTTGCGATATGATTTGTATCACCAACGGTTCAGTTCAGATCCTTTGTGCTTTTGGGGTAATCACATGCGGTTACGCTATGAGTGACGTGTGAATTCCATTCAGGATCCCACACGCTGAGTTTCTTGAACCGTGTTTGCTTAAAGGGCCAGGTTACGAAAAAATATCACATTTGAAACGCCGTGCAAATTCACCACGATTTGCAGTTGAACAAATAGTGTCCGTAGGAGAAACACTCATCAAAATACGCTAAAATATGCAATTAAACAAATGCTAGCTAAATTCCACAGATGCTAGCTACATAATCACATTGTACAATGTACCTTATAACATGAAAAAAATGCATCCATGCATATACGTTTAGTTGCTAACACTAACTGAATGCTGATACGTCTCCAACGTA
>CBMN010764645.1:0-11210 GCA_000582825.1 Hordeum pubiflorum
AAAAATTTCAGAATTTTTTGAATCTTTTTACTATTTTTTTCAATTTACTGTTCACCCGAGCTCACATGAGCTCGGGCTGAGAAGAGCACTTTCGAATACAGAAGGCTCTATCTATCTCTGCTACTTATCTTGTCCTGCTACTTTTTACATGGGAACGGTTTGAAAATAGCAGCACAAACAACTAACACAATCTGCTTAGCATCATGCGTATCATGGAAGATGGAACAGTGCCAGATATCTACAAACTGAACATCTTGTTCGTTCCAGAGGGAAGCAGCATGGAGCAAACTGAATATCTTGTCTGTTCCAGAGGGAAGCAGCATGGAGCAAATGAAACATCTCAAGAGTGCCCCACTTGGATTTTGTTGAAAAGGCCTCCATGATGTATGTACCTAACAAATCATTTAATAACAGCCTTAGACATGTAGGCCGATCTTCCTATCCTGCATCGCAAAAGTGCTAATCATTCTTTGACATTGTCTTGGTTACCTATGTATAAACAAGGTCTCATAGGTTAAGCTTTCTGGCCCACCCCTAGCTCGTGCATAGCAGCATAGGTCACACGCTCACACTTGTAGGCTGAACTTTACTGGTACTAAAAATCTGCAATTGCAATGTTGCATCATGGGCCAGACCGTTGAAAAGTTTGTTCATGAATCACATGCCCGGGCTGTGAAAAAATGTGGCTGTTCTCTGAACCTCTGAGAGATAGCGTGTGCATGATAGACGCCCCGCTACTCTGCTAGTCTCTGGTGGATGTTAGCCTGAAACCAGATAGTTGAGATGACCCAGACCCAGCTTATGTGTGGTCAAGTGAGTAGAATTTCTCTTTTGTGCTTCTAGTTGTTACACACATGCAAAATATGACACGTATAACTGCACATACGTGCAGCTGCACGGTATGAATGGTTAAACTAACCAGTTTTTCTCTTACAGAGCTTAGCTTTTTTGGATAAAGAAAGGAGGCGGCGCCCGGCCTCTGCATGGAGGCATGGATTGATGCACACAACCAATAACCAGGTCAGTTTTATCGTGCTGAACTTGCTCCGGATCTTTCTGTCAGATGGATGTTCGGTTGGCAATAGATACACATGCTTGCCTAAAGTAGTGTTCAGATTAACTAACTGGGTTAACGGTAGAAGAGAAGACATTGCATGTACGCGAGGGATTCTCTTGGCAAGCACCACAACAGTACAGTGTTTCCTGAGAAAGATAAGCCCCGGCCTACTGTCGCCAGTGCGGCATGTCCGAAGAAAATCTACGGCCATTACAACCTCGTTCCCTGCTGCACGCGCGTGCGGAGTGCAAGTGCCATCTCCGGTCGCTTTCCCACTGCCTGCGCCCGCTTATCGTGCACAGGGCAATCATGGCCGACGCAGAAACAAATGAGCTAGGGAGGGGCCATGCCCATTACCGCCACTCTCGCCGGTCGCCATCACCTCATTCTCCGATCTCCATCCATCTATTCTCCTTCCCAGTCCTTATTTCCTGCGGCCTTCTCCATCCAGCTAGCTAGGGGCTGCATCCTTTGCGATCGATCTCTGGTACATCCAGCCTATAGAGTAGTGACCGGAGATGCTACCGCCATGTAGAACCCTTAGCTGCTAGCTCCGAGGTCCGAGCTGCCTCCCATAGTCCATCACTGGCTGCATGCCTTTCCAGTAAAGCATACATGAGGGCTCCCATGGCGGTCAGGTGCGCAGCCATTCTCCTCCTCTTCCACATCATGCTCTGCCATGCCGTGGCCGCTGCGGCGGGCGAGCGGCAGGCTGGGGCGATCGTCCGGCAGCAGCGTCGGCGGCAAGTGCTGCTGCAGGAGAAGGCCACGCTCCTGGCGTTGAAACGCTCGCTCACCTTGCTGTCACCGTCGGCTCTGGCCGACTGGAACGAGTCCAACGGCGACGTCTGCGGCCTCACCGCCGTTGCCTGCGACTGGAGGCGGCAGCACGTCATCGGCCTCTCGCTAGGCGACATGAACATCTCTGGCGCCGTGCCGCCGGTCATCGGTAACCTCACGCGCCTCAAGAGTCTCGACATGTCTAGCAATTTCCTTGCAGGGCAGATCCCGACCGAGCTCTCCAACCTCCGTGGCCTCGAAGTCCTCGACCTCGGCCACAACCAGCTCAGCGGCGGCATACCGCCGTCCCTCTCTAAGCTGGCGAGCCTGGCCTACCTCAGACTCAAGGATAATCACCTCTCAGGCCCTATCCCGGCCGTTCTCTTCAAGAACTGCACCAATCTAGGTCTGGTCGACTTCGGCAACAACGATCTATCCGGCGAGATTCCCCTGGAAGCCTCGGAGAACATTCTTGTGCTCAACCTCTACTCCAACAGGCTAACCGGAAGACTCCCACGGTGGCTCGCTAACTGCACGTATCTGTACATGCTGGATGTGGAGGACAACTCACTCGCCGACGAGCTCCCCGCCGGCATCATAGCGGGCAAGCAGCAGCTCAAGTACCTGCATTTCTCCAACAACTACCGGTTCTCGAGCCACGACGGCAACACCAACCTGGAGCCCTTCTTCGCCGCAGTATCAAACTGCTCCCAGATACTGGAGATAGAGGCCGGTGCTGTGCGGATGGGCGGGTGGCTGCCAAGCCGGCTCGGCTCTTTGCTCCCACCAAACATGTCGCACCTCAACCTGGAGCTCAACGAGATCAAGGGCCCGATCCCCGCCGACATCGGCGATGTGATAAACATCACGCTGATGAACCTCTCAAGCAACCAGCTGAATGGGACAGTCCCGGCGTCCATCTGCGCATTGCCGAAGCTCGAGCGGCTCTCCCTGGCCAACAACGGCCTGACGGGCATGATCCCGGCGTGCATAGGCAATGCGACGAGCCTCGGCGAGCTGGATCTGTCAGGCAATGCGCTGTCGGGGAGCATCCCAAGCGGCATTGGGACCGGGCTTGTCAACCTTTACCTGCAGAACAACGAGCTTTTCGGGGAGATACCGGCAAACCGCCTCGCCGAATGCATCCGCTTGCTGCACCTTGACCTCTCAAACAACAGCTTGACCGGAGAGGTACCAGATATGGTCTCTGGCACTGACATTATATCTCTGAACCTGTCGCACAACCAGATCAGAGGTGAGCTGCCGCGGGGGCTCAGCGACATGCAACAGGTGCAAGTGATTGACCTGTCCTGGAACAACTTCAGTGGCACGATCTCCCCGCAGCTCGGGCTCTGCCGTGAGCTGGAGGTCCTCGACCTGTCTCACAACTTGCTCACCGGCGTCCTACCGTCGTCCCTCGACCTCCTCAAGGACCTCAAAAACCTGGACGTCTCCGACAACTCCCTGACCGGCGAGATCCCTGCAAACCTGACGAAATGCACCAGCCTGAAACATTTCAACCTGTCGTACAATGACTTCGTCGGCCATGTGCCGACCACCGGTGTATTTGCAGACTTCACCTTCCTGTCCTACATTGGCAACCCGCGGCTCTGCGGCTCGGTGGTGAGGCGCAACTGCCAAAGGCGCCGCCCATGGTACCAGTCCCGCAAGTACTTGGTAGTGATGTGCGTCTGCGCTGCTGTGGTGGCATTCGTGCTGACAATCTTCTGCGTGGTCGGTGCCTGGAAGATCCGGGATTGGCTAGCTGCAGTGAGGGAGGACATGTTCAGGGGCCGACGCAGCGGAGGCTCGTCACCGGTGATGAAGTACAAGTACCCGCGGATCACACACCAGGAGCTGGTTGAGGCGACGGAGGAGTTCAGCGCAGACCGGCTCGTTGGAACGGGCAGCTACGGCCGCGTGTACCGCGGCACGCTGCGGGACGGCACCATGGTTGCGGTGAAGGTGCTACAGCTCCAGTCAGGGAACTCGACCAAGAGCTTCAGCCGTGAGTGCCAGGTCCTGAAGCGCATCCGCCACCGGAACCTCATGCGGATCATCACCGCATGCAGCCTCGCGGACTTCAAGGCGCTGGTCCTGCCATTCATGGCAAAGGGCAGCCTCGAGCGGTGCCTCTATGCTGGGCCGCCGGCCGAGCTCAGCCTGGTGCAGCGCGTCAACATCTGCAGCGACATCGCCGAGGGGGTTGCCTACCTGCATCACCACTCGCCGGTCAAGGTCATCCACTGCGACCTCAAGCCAAGCAACGTCCTCATCAACGACGACATGACCGCGCTCGTGTCTGACTTCGGCATCTCCCGGCTGGTCATGAGCATTGGCGGTGTGGCCAACACCGCCGACGTCGGTGCCTCCACTGCCAACATGTTGTGCGGTTCCATTGGATACATTCCTCCAGGTAAATCACACTCTCATAAAGCTAAATCACAAGCTGTCACCATGATGAGTTTGCAGATTCTTAGTTCTGAGTGGTTCTTTCTCGATGATTTGAAGAGTATGGCTACGGCTCGAACCCGACAACTAAGGGCGATGTGTACAGCTTCGGCGTTCTGGTGATGGAGATGGTAACGAGGAAGAAGCCGACTGATGACATGTTCGAGGGCGGGCTGAGCTTGCACAAGTGGGTGAAGAGCCACTACCACGGCCGGGCCGACGCGGTGGTCGACCAGGCGCTGGCCAGGATGGTTCTGGACCAGACACCCGAGGTGAGGAGGATGTCAGACGCGGCCATCGACGAGCTGCTGGAGCTCGGCATTCTCTGCACCCAGGAGAGCGCGTCGACGCGCCCATCTATGCTGGACGCTGCCGACGACCTGGACCGGCTCAAGCGGTACCTCGGCGGCGACACGACCGCTACATTCGAGTCCTCGTTGGGGTTCTCATCTACGGTAGTTGAAGATATTGATGACTAGCTAGCGGCAGCAAACTAGTAGCAATTAACAGGGATGCGTTGTGTATGCGTGGTTAGGAATTTATGCAGCTGTGAACGGAGAAGATGATCACAAGATGTATGTATATCATTCTTTCAAGGTGTCTGATTTTATGTAATATAAGCTTTGTACATAGGCTTGATTAATTACACAGACTGAATTAAGTTCAGGAAGTAACTGATTATCTCAGTGTGACGGTTATTTTCCGTTTCTCCATTTGTTTTGTCCCCCTACCGTGTACCCCAAAACAATCGGATGTCTCCTTTTTGCTGGGCAAACTTGAAAAAACAGATGTTACTGAAGTATTGGAGTACAGTGAAAAGGGAGTCACACTGACACGCACTACCGAATGGGCCGAAAGCACAGACTGTTTCATTTTCTATGACATTACCACTGCTCCTTTACCGTGCTAAAGCACACTAGTTTGCCGTTGCAAGAACCACTGCCTTTTGTGCATAGGAACACTATAAGTTGAAACCTTTTCTACGTAGGCTTTACAGAAAGGTTAGCATAGGAGTGATGAAACAGCAAGGTTGCATATGGATTTCGGATGGAAAGTTCGGTCCATGTACACCTCTATGTACATGAGGGATAAACCGAGCGTGCGTGGGAGCATATCATGAGCAATCCCTAGAATGGACCAGCCTAGCAAATATGATAACCTGATCATGCGGATGACGCGTATCACCGTTGTGCTCTTAATGGCCCACTGATGACGCTTCTGGTTGGATGCTTCTTTGTTTCTCAAACTGGGTTGCAACCACATATGTGGCCGTAATTATCGTGGACAGTTCTAGCTAAGTACGGTATGAAATTAGAGCACCTCTAGCAAAAGGAGCAGATTAGTTCTAAAGAAAAGCAAAAGGAGATCAAGTTATGACTAAAAATATCACGTTCGCCATTTAATCTATAAATGATTTTTTTGCGATAAACAATTGTTCACCGCAAAAAAAAAACATTTACTGATTAATTGAATTGAACTAAGGTCCGAATTATGTATGAAAGATCATGAAATAAAAAGTGCAGTTAGGTCAACAAATATGACAAATCATTAAGTAATGGACCCTGACGCCCGAATGTTCGGTTTGGGAACTCCCAGATTGAACGTTTCACTACCGGGAGAGCATCGATCAAAGCGCCCCAGCGCGAACGCCCTCCCCCACAAGTTCTACAGGCTTTTTTTATGTGAAAAAAGAAAATAAAAATAAAGCCCATTTTAAGCAATGGCTAATAAAGCTCAGTTTTTCTGTGACTAATAAACACTTACCTTTAGCACGACAAAATTGCCATGGTCTTTTGCCATGCTATGATTTTTTTTGCCATGTTCAAGTTTATGTTTTTAAATGGCGCAAAAAACGAAGAAGTAATGGCAATTTGCTTCCTTACATGGTGGCAAAAATACTTTTAAAATATGCATGAACACACAAAAGAATTTGTATAAAACAATTCATCATGTAGAACACACAAAAAAGTGTGCCATATATTGTTTGGGTAGTAATTGCCATGTTTCTTAAAGTAATTTACCATGGTTAAATGAAAGATGAGAAAGTGAATATTGCCATGGATCATATGTAAAGTAAAATTTGCAAGAAAAATAGAGTAAATTTCCATAGTCCCGTAAAGTTAATTTGGCAGGAAAAAATTGCCATTAGCAATTATATTGACATGTATGTAAAGGTTAAAAATTGTCGTGGTAGTATAGGTGAGTTTTCCATGTCAAAAAAGGTAAACATTATCATGGAAAAATAAAAGTAAAATTATCACAAAAATAGGTTAAAAATAAATTGCCATGGCGTTATAGATAATTTTTCCATGTCAATATGGGAAAAATTGCATGGCAAAAAAGTAAAATTTGCCATCTCTTTTTGCCATTTAAAGGTCCTATATTGTTGTGGCAATACATGTAAATTTGCCATGTCAAAAAGGTAAAATTGCCATGATTTTTTTCACCAAAAACAGAACTTGCCACGGCAAAAAACAATTGTTTTATGAAGGGAAAAGTCATTAAAATTTTGCAAATTCACTTTTTCCATTTAAATTGCCATGGCAAATTAAAAGAAAATTCCAATATTTTTTTGCCATTTAAAGGTCCTATATTGTCGTGACAATATAGCATATAGGTAAATTTGCCATGTAAAAAAAGGTGAAATTACCATGGCAAAAATAAGAAGTAAAATTTTCACCGAAAGACAACACTTGCCATAGCAAAGAAGATTTTTTTATGAAGGCAAAACTCATTAAAGTTTTGCCATGGCAAATTCACTTTACGGCCCATGGCAAAATTCTTTCTTTGAGATAAATATTTTTGCCATGGCAAATTCACACGCAAAATTTTAGATAAATTTTCCTAAAATTTGCCATATTACTTGTAAATTTTGGCATGGTAAATTCACTTTACGACCCATGGCAAATTTATTTCTTTTAGACAAATTGTTGTGCCATGGCAAATTCACACACGTTTTTTTAGATAAATTTTACTAAAAGTTGCCATATTATTTGCAAATTTTGCCATGGCAAAAGTGTTTTTAGCTTTTGCCATATCGTCAATACAAAACTCTTGCCATTGTCACAACATGTTTTTTTATAAGCCAAAATTTATGAATGTTTTCTCCATGGCAAATCCACTTTACGGTCCATGGAAAATTATAGCTTTGGCCACAATAGCAAAATACGCTTGCGATGGCACAACAAAAAAAATTAAAGGCAAAAAGTCATTGATTTTTGCCATGTGAATTTAATTTTACGGCCCATGGCAAATTTCTTTCTTGCACACAAGTCAAACTACTTTTGTTATGGTCCATGGAAAATTCGTTTTGTATGTCATGGCAAGTTTACTTAATGACCATGATAATTCTGATTTTTACTCAATATTGTGCAAGAGAGTTGCCGTGCATATTGATCTTAGTTAGCATATTGCTTTTGCGGTGAATCTAGAATTAACCATGACATGAGAAAAACAAGTGTTACGTTGAAAATCCATAAGAAAAAGGGATTTTTCCATGGCAAAAAAATGTGTAAGACATGTAAAACTGGGGATACATGACACATATTGATACATGGCAAGAAAATAACAGATAACAATAGAAGTTTTCATCCTATAACCATGGCGATTTTGGCATGAAAAACAGAACGGGAGACATGGCAAAATTCGGAGGTATAACAACACTTCATGGAACCATGGCAAAATTGCCCAAGTTTCCTGGAAAAAGTTAGGTATACAGAGGGGTGCTAGACTCACATCGAGCTGCTCGTTGGCGGAGGCTGCTGCCAGCACCTCTCTATCACCATCTCTGTTACCTGCCTCGTGACCGATCTGTTGACCTTGCGCCCGTGTCTTGATCCAATGGAATACCTTGAAGATCTGCAGGTAGAGCCCGTCGACGCGCCTACATCACCGCCAGTCACGACGAGGATGACAATGTCGCCATGGGGTGGCATGGAGATGGGAGGCCCGACAGGGGAGCTCCTGGTGCAGCACGAGGGACAGTGAGACTTGTAGGGGTATGGGAGAGACCCAACGTGGATCCGCAGCCGGAGACCCAGGACGGAGCAGCGGACGAAGGAGCAATGGCAGGATGGTGCTACGGCGAGTGCGAGAAAAAGGACGACGACGCTTTGGGCATGACCCGACGATGGATCCATGGCGGCATGCGCGCGGCGATGAGCGCGGGGAGAAGGGCGATGGTGATGTGGGAACACGTGTGATGGAGCCATGACGGGGTGGGGTGGGAGAGTGGAGGAGTGGAAGGGGGAAGAGAGTGTGGATGTGAATAAGGCGTTCGCAATGAGAGATTTCTTCCCCGAACGGGTTGAAAAGGTGACGTGCGCTCTAAGATACTTTAAGATCACTACGTCTAATCTGATGGCAATGAGCAGGTTCGGGATGAGATGACAAAAAACTGACGTCCGGGAGTTATAGATTACGCAAGTCATCACTAACCGACCACTAAATTGGCTGGTCAATGATGACATGTGGCCATTAATTTTTTTTCATTTTATATTTTAAATTTGATGGATGCATAAAATATTTTAAAAGGCCAGTTGGTGTCAATATGGTATGATTAATCTGCTCTAATTACATTGTATTTTTTGAAGGAATATTATAATTATTTTAAATCAAATGATATATCTAGCTCGTAAACACACAAGATCGACGTCTCTCTCATGTACCTCGAGTCGGGCCGGGCT
The DNA here is from genome assembly GCA_000582825.1 of Hordeum pubiflorum. NCBI lineage: Eukaryota > Viridiplantae > Streptophyta > Magnoliopsida > Poales > Poaceae > Hordeum > Hordeum pubiflorum. Next base: position 8,974 of record CBMN010764645.1, read on the forward strand.
TGACAAAGTCTGTGGCAAAAAAACCAGGCCCGAGCTTGGCCCGGCCCGGTCGTCGGGCCTGATTTTGAGACCCAAGCCCGGCCCATAAGTGCAAAAGCCCGTCGGGCCTAGGGCCGGGCTTCTTCCCTAAATTGCAAAACGCCAAGCCCGGCCCCGGCCCGGCCAGGCCACAGTGCTCAAAATCTAGGCCCGAGCCCGGCCCATGGGCAAGGTCGGGCCGGGCCGGGTCGGGCTTTTTCGGGCCGACCGGGCCGGATTTCTCATGGCCAGGTCTACTCTTATGTCCGATATAGTAGTAGATTTGTACATAGGTCGGAAATAACCTAAAATAAAACACAAATCACATGAAAACAACTAGCCTGTACACCTAGAGATTAAATGAATATGCACTACTGCAGGAAGGTCTCAATACGACACATGTATCGAAGACCCTTCGACCAAATTGTGTGCGATGCACGAATCGCAAATGGTATAGTTCTAGATCCGTCGTCAATAATATGAACTGTGTGCGATGGCGGATCCATCAAATATGATTCGGAAAAAGAGTTGCATGTGCGATACGTGGCATACAATTGGTCCTCGTGAACAATGGTTAACCAAATACAGACGTGTGCGATGTACGGCATAGAGTTCATTCGGATAAACTGTTTGCATTGATCCAGCAGAACACAGATGATTTAGTGTAAGAAGGTGCGTGTGATACCCGGCAAACAGGCCAGTAATCAGAATCATGTAGGAAGACCGATAATAACACAGACAATTCCTCCTGACAAGCTCTGTATGTTGTGGGCAAACGGTTACTAGTAAACAATTGTCAGCGATTGATAAAATCATCATCGACGTGTTCCTTAATTTAATCGTATGACATGTGATTTGCTATGTCTGCATAACATCTAAGCTCTGTCTAAATGGATGGGCGTAGAACGGCCTGGAATTTTCACACATTCGCATGGTAGTTTTTGCAGTGCTTAGCTGCATTGTGACACACATAACTGCATAGTGGCTCAGCGCGGACGGACGAGAGCAACACGCGCGGAGGAACGTACACCAGCAGAGCGCACCACGGCCGCCTCAACCGCGAGCAACCACATGCATAGATTAGTTGAACACAAGGGGAAGGGCCGTATACAAGCCAGCCAGCAGTTGCGAGCCGCCGCCGTCCTAGGGAAACGACGACGTCGTAATAAAACACAAACGTTTTATTATTATTAATCATGTGTGTACTTATCATTTCTTCCTCCTCTGTCCCGTCTTGTCACCGCGTTGCCGCCAGACGATTCCAGTGCATGCTTCAGCACACACGCGTTTCGTTTGGCCACGCATCGGCTCAAAGAGGCATCGCTGAGCCCATTCCCGCGCGTAACCGCGCAAGCTTCCCGCCCGGCTCGGTGAAATCCCCCAAAACCTCAATGTTTGCCGGCCTGCTATATAGACCCTTACGGCCGGCGACTCAACATCACTTTTATCTCCTCCCTCCCCGTAGCTTATCTAGTTTGCTTCTCCGCCAATCGCCAATGACACCGGTCCATCGTCGTCGCTCAGCCACTCCGCTAGAGGACAGCTCTAGCTGGGAGGCTTCACCTTGTCGGCGCGATAGTCCTCCGAAGCGTGTAGTGCACGTGGTGCCCCTGGTGGGTGTGCGCACGCCACCCACCACACGCTCTACCACCGCTGCCGGCGGCCGTCGTGTCCGCCACCCCACCGGCGGCCGCCACCCTAGCGGAGGCCGCCTTGGCCGGCACCACACCGTCGTCCGCCTTGGCCGCGACCTGACCGTCTGGCGCCTGGGCCATCACCCGCTCCGCCACAAGGGCCCGAATGCAGGAGGTGGAGGCGGCCAAAGGCCTGCCGCCCGACTTTTGCGTCAGAGACCTTGCGCGCTACATCAACTTTCTAGAGAAGGAGGTGAAGCGCCAGGTCGCGCACGCAAATAAGCTCACGGACGCCGTGGCCGCAGCAAAAGCCGTCGCAGCGATGCGGAGTACCGCCGCTTCGAGGAGGCGCGTCTGGAGTGGCGGAGGGCAGCAACGGCAGACAACGGAATCGACTCCTTCAGCTCGTCGGTAGGCTCCTCCTCCTCTGCCTCTTACTGAGCGCGCTTAGTAGAGGAGAGGCTGTTGGAAGTAGTACAAAGCCCCTCTGTAGTAGTATTAAGGTGTTATTTTGTTTAGTTCATCTAACTATAGATATGGTTGAACTGTACCGCGTACTTTAAATTAGCTAGTATATATAGTTGA
>CBMN010764675.1:165-18061 GCA_000582825.1 Hordeum pubiflorum
TGCCCGCATTGGGTGCAAGTGTATGGTTTTGTGTGTGCAGGTGCTGACGACGAGAGTTTGCCTTGATTCTCCTATCGGTTCGATAACCTTGGTTATCACTGAGGGAAATGATTATCGCTACTATATTGCTTCACCCCTTCCTCTTCGGGGAAAAACCCAACGCAACTCACAAGTAGCATGGAGCAGTTGAGGCAGACAACGACCTTGACAATGGAAGGGGAGCTGAGCTTGGGTTCAATATATGGAGTCGATCTTCAACCAAAACGTAAGAAGATGGCGGGAATGGGGATGGTTCGGAGGTTAGGCCGGGGATGCAACAAATGTGGAGGTGGTCTAAGCTTTAGCCAATGTGAAGTAGATGGAAGCAGGAGTAGACAAGGGCTGGATGCAGGAGGGATTATGGGACCAAGTGGTAGCAATCCATGAGCTCGTCAACATCGATACGACTCATGTTGACGTGGGCACCGGGAGGATAACTAGTCGAAGCTGTAGCGATCAAAGCTGACATGACCGGAAGGGCTAGGTATAGGGGCGTGTTAGGAGACGATTTCTCTATTGGATGTGCCAGAGGATGACAAGGGGTGGCAGCGACAAACCCTAGTGCTCCTCTCTCTCACACACACTCACTCTCTCTCTCTCCCTCCTTCCCTCCCTATCTCTTTGCGGGATGTGAAGGAAATGAGGAGAGGTGCATTGTTTCAAGTAGGATTGCAAAAGGTGAGAGGAATATATAAAGTGACAGTGTTTTTAGATATTTTTTATTTTCGCACGGTTTAGAGCACGTGGATTGGAAATAAGCCCTAAAAGCATCTTAGAAAGTGCTTTTATATCTACCGACTAATAAAACCTTATGCTTTCAGAAACAATTTTACAAGAGTGTTCACAGTATTCGCCTTCAGCAAAGGATAGGAGTCAAAACGCCTCAAAATCTCTCACATGGACCAACACTAGCATGACCCATTAACTCTTGATATACTCCTTCCGCCCTAAAAAGTGAGATACGCGTGACTTTTCATGGTCTTCGAGGTATGACTTCGACCACTAATATATAACAAAGTCTATGGATTATACATATATGAATTGTTTATATTATTTATCTTGCCCAATTCTTTTATCTTTTAGTACTTTATAATAATTTATATAGACATATTATAAGTGAAAATGAAATCATAATCAAAGTCGTAGATAAAGACCATAGGAAGTCAAGTTCACCTTTCATTTTGGAATGAGGTAGTACCTTCTATTTTGATATATTTCATATTTCTTTTTTAATAATAATAAAAATAATTTAATCAATTAGAAAATTTGTATAGTATGAATGATGAAAATTGTTCATGTATCTTGGTATATCCATATATTTTAAATATTTTTTCATTTTATGTTTTATTATTTTAAATAACAATTTCATGTATTTCAAAAGAGTTTTACATGCATGTGTAAATATATGTTCATGTAAAAAATCATTTACCCCTCGTCCCCCAAAAGAGGGCAAAAGGTGATTTAAAAAGTTAAAGTAATAAATATAAAATTGAAAAGGAGAAAAAATACATAATTACAAACACAAAAATAAAATAAAATAAAATAAAACTGAACGAAGAACAAAAAAGAAGAAGAAATAGAACCGTAACATAGACCGGCCCACGTATAGAATGATTCATGCAATTTGGCATCCTAAGCCCATAAAGCGAGAGTAAGCCAAAGCCCATAACCTTCTCTTTTTTAGAATGACCAGAGCCTAACCAAACACTCGCTAGTGATAAGGTATATGTGGCAACAAGACGCCCGTGACTCCCAACCTTGCCGCCGCCATAGCTTTCCTGCACGCCGATACCTCGGTCCCCCTAGCTCCTCTTCTCTGCCCGGCAGCCTCGTCGGCGGTAAGAGGAGGGTGATTCACATGTGTCACTTTTTCCTTAGTTTTTTGTGTTACACTGACATTGATGAGGTGGGGGTGGTGATGGCGTGCTGAAATAAGATATCTCTGGTCTCTCCCTACTTCGACGATGTCTAAATCCGACACCGACGAAGGGCTTGTGAGAGTTCATATTCCCAGATTTGTTGGTGCCCTTCAGATCCAAGCAGTTGGTGCATCTTTCGACGAGAGCTATTGGTGCGGCGACTTCGACATCTTCTTACGTGTTGTTTTGTGGCGTGGTCCGGATTATTCAACCCTTTGAGCTGTTGATGATGGATTGCAAACTTGCACTGCATGGGGCGATGTTCCGAACCGATGTTGCTTCATTGATTTATAGATCTCGTCTCAAGGGGCGAGTGGATATTACGGTCTTCAAACAAGGGCGTTCATAGGTGTCCCTTTTCCCTACTGTTTGTTCACGGCAATTTCCAATCCTCGGGGTGCAGCGTCAATGTAATTTTATTTTTTACTGGTCATTTTGCATTCAGTTGTTTGTCCATTGTATTTCCGGTTGTTTTCTTGATATTAATCAGATCTTCAATGCCCTTTGTGTGTTTATATTAATAAAACCACTCGCTGATAGTCTCTATAAAAATGGCTCAGGTGTCAGATCAATAACATTGGGAGCAACTAATTAGAGGTATCTTATAGGTGGGCTTTTAAGAGGTCATCTGTGTGAGCACTCCAGTGCTCTGTTTTGGACGCTTCCCCATTATAGTGTTTTGTTCTTGTTTTTCACGTTTTTTCACGTTTTGTTTTAGTTCTTTTTTACTTTTTTCTTGGCATTTTTTTAGATTTCTCTCTCAAGAGCACGGATGTGTTGTACTCCCCTCGTTGAGCATATGTGTGCTTCACATGGCAGCACTGCTTTCGGGTGAGCACATGTGTGCTTTCACGCGGGAGCACATGTATACTTCATCACGTGCGAGGAGCACAACATAGTTGCGCATCTCCGGGGAGCATATGTGTACCTTGCATGAGCACATTTTTGCTTAGCCCAAGTGAGTACCAGTTAGTTTCACTTGAGGCCCCATGTTAGTACAATTTGGAAGCATATCAATTCATTTTGGAAGCATAATTTGGCCCGAATAAAAGTTCACCGAAACTTATTAACATGTAATTTAGTTTGGAAGATTTCGAGGCAAGAAACACAGTGATGAAAACGGTTCATGATTTGAAAAATCAAATCTACGAAAAGAAACAAACACAAGCCCACCCATTACTTCGGTGCGTGGGAAGAAATCACATAAAAACTCCCATTTTACGACAAATGACGCACTTGTGATGCGCCACTTGTTAACAATCGAGGAGAGAATAACCTCTGCAAAAGTACCCCTTAATTAGTAACTAGCTTATTGTCCGTGTGTTGCACTGGGGGCATACATAGTTTAGTGGTTTAACACCAACCGTGTGTTGCACTGTAACATAAGTCTTACACACATCATATTCTAGATGTTGGTACGATTTGATTTTATTTGGTTTTAGTATGGGTAAGGAAAAGAAATCACTTTTTCGATTTAGGTGGGGTTTCAGTAAGGTTTAATTTGATATTGGTATGGATAGAGAAAGGCAAGAAAAGTTTTGATTAACTTGAGGTTATGGTAAGATTTAATTAAGTTAATTCAGTAGTGCGGAAGGGACCGTGGGGAGGGGTGGAGGCGAATGCGAACATACAACGATGAACTCTCTTTAATAATAGAGATAAAAGGGCTTAAGAGTCAACCCGATAACTTTGTGAGCAACTAATTAAAGGTACCTTTTAGAGCACTCCAGTACTGCACGTGTCACACGTTGGGCGCTTCTCATCATAGTGTTTTTTTCAAGAAAAAATCTTGGCTCCCATGTTTTTTTGCTTTTTGCTTCACCTTTTTTTTCTGATTTTTTCTTCTATATATTTTTATATTTGTTTGTGAGGAACACATGTATGTTGTCCTCCCCGTGTGGAGCACATGTGTGCTACACCGGGGAGCATTGTTCCCCGATGAGTACTTGTGTGCTTTCACGGAGGGGGGACGGAGGGCCATCTGTATGCTTCATACAAGGCAAACACAGTTGTGCTCCAACAGGAAGCATATGCGTGCCTTCATAAGAAAACATAGTTATGCTTCTATCTAAGGGAGTACAAGTTAGTTTCACTTGGAAGCACATGTTAATACAATTTTGAAGCACATGGTAGTTCTTTCTGAAGCATCATTTTGTCTAAATAAGAAATTCATTAAACTATTAACATGTGGTCTATTTTTACATATCTCAACGAGAAAACTGCAGTGGTGAAACCGGTTCATGATTTGGTCACACGGTTCAAGAAATATATCATTTAAAAAAAATCTGTGAAAAGAAACAAAAACAAATCAACTCATTACTCCAACGCATGAGAAGAAAAAAAACTCGGTGGCGGAGCTAGCGAATTAACAAAGCCTGGACACGCTGTAAGCTAAAATTACTTTGGTCTATCAAACCGCCAACGCAAAAAAATCAGCTCGATTATGTAATTAAACAAACATAATCGAAGTCAGATAATGATGACCCTCACCGTTGGCGGTTTTCTGCTACCTGTTGCCTTCTGGCCATGACCTTGTGCGGGTCGGGCACTTGCCGGTGTTGCGTGCCGGATTAGTCATCGCTGAAGTGCCGACTGTGATGAGGACGAGCCATCATCTGGCGGAATGGAAGTTTGGAACTTCCTCCACAGGGGATGCCCCCCTTTAACTCTCATGCTTTAACTCTCGTGCTTCCTCTTGAGACCCCGATTGTTGCTCGCTGGAATCCTAGCCTAATCGGAACCACGGTTGTGCACCATCTTTTGTTGTTTTGCCGGTCATTGGTGCTCCGCCACTCTAGCTCACCGGCTACCACTTCCAACGCCGCAGTTGTTAGGGCACAGTCGAACGGCGCGACGCAAAGCTGAACTGCCTGCGAGGCAGGCGAGGCGAGCGATACAGCCAGCAGCCTCTGGATCGATTGATTGACATGTACGAGCTGACTACCCTAGCGTGGCCCATGAAAAAAGGATTTCTTTTGTGAAAAGTCTGCTAGGCTTTATTTAATCAAAGTTCAGGATTATAGGAAGAGGAACAGGATCATGGGGCGACCCCAACCATGTCGCCCCTTATCTAAGGAAAGTGCATGCCTAGCTAGACTATGAGGTTCATAATTTGACTTCCTTGTCTCATGAACAAAAACACATGAACTAAAAGACTCACTCCATGTTTTTTTTTATCTTTAATCACTCCACCATAACATCCACGTGTAGCGTCATGTATATGTTTAACGACATTCAAACAGTCCGATGCAATATGAAGCTGTTGCAGTCCAAGATCTTCTGCCACAGCTAGTGCTTCTCAGCAAGCGACTGCTTCAAGAGATGATGGTTCCGAAAGTCCCCCGATAACAAACACCAAGGACCCCAAGAATTCACCCGCCTCAGACCTGCACACAAGCGGCTGCAATACCACCATTTTCACGAGGAGACACAATGGCTTCTACATTTATTTTTACTTTCCCGGGGGTGGCGGGATCCATTTCCTATCAGTCTCAGTGACTCTTGTGGTGCTTCCTGAACTAATTGGAGCATTCCCCTCTTGATTGATATCTCCCAATTCTGCAATAAAGCTAGTCACAAACAAGTGAGTAGATAGAGGACTCTTATTAATCAACTTCATGTATAAGCTTTCTTCTAGCTGACCATATTGCACAGAGAGTCACCGTAATCCTCACAAACGCCTCATGGGAAAGGCGTTCCAACATGGAGAACAACCAAGGTCTAGCATTACTTTATGAGTTTTAATGGATGGGCCTTCGACGTCCCAAAGGTAAAAACAACGCCCAAACTAGCCCAATTCACCAAGCTATTGTATTTTGCGCGTACATGCTATGTATTGGGAGCTCCTATACAAAGCTGTTATTGCCGAATAAGGAAACTGGCGCCTACAGCCGCACCTGGTGGCCCGGCCCAGAAACAAGGCATTATAAGCGTGAAAAACTTCTCAAAAAATTTGCTCCACTGATTCAAGCTCGCGCCGTTCAGCTACTGTGCATGTTGCCTGACCACAAGAGCTATAAGGCGCGAGTAAATGATTACAGAGCGAAATATACAACAACAAACTGTAGCAGCGCTATTTATTGCATATACATTTTAGGAAAAAAACGTGACTTATTCAGATTTATTTTTGAAAATTCACAGATTTATAAAAAACCATGAATTAGAAAACAGTTCATGTATGTAAAAAAATCATGTATTAGAAAAAAAGTTAATCGATTTTGGAAAAAAAGATCACGAAATTTGAAAAAAGTTCATTAATTTTTAATTTTTTTATCGATTTCCAAAAAAACATTCACAAATTTAAAGAAATTTTTTATCAATCCTGATAAAAGTTCATGGATTTTTTTAAAAAGTACATCCATTTGAAAAAATGTCACAAAATTCTCAAAAAAGTTCATCGATTTTGAAAAAAGAAGTTCTTGGAATTTGAATAAAAAAATTCATTGAATTTGAAACAAGCTCATCAAAATTTCAAAAAAGTTCATAAAATTTGAAAAAAGTTCATTGAAATTTGAGAAAAAGTTCATGGATTTTCTATGAAAGTTCACAAAAATTTAAAAAACATCATCAAATTTGAAAAAGTTCATTGAATTTCAAAAACGTTCATCAATTTGAATAAAAGTTCATGTATTTTCAAAAAATTCATTGATCCAGGAAGAAGAAAACAGAAAAAAAAACAGAAAACGAAAAAGGACTAGAGGAAAACGAAAAAAGGAAAAAAGAAAAAAAAGGAAAAAGTAGGAATAAAAGGAAGAAAATGATGTAATTTACCAGATCCTGCCGGGTGGCGAGATGGTTACACCATTGTTACCGAAGAGGGAGGTGCTGGTTAAGAACATGGAAAAGAAAAAAAAAACATGGGCCGGCCCAGCGCGGGACGCTTGAGGCGCCCGTTAGTAAAATACACAGTAACGGACGCCTGAAGTGCCAAATAGGATTCGCCTTATGCATTCATCAAATGTGACTCCAGCTACTTGAAAAATCCGCAGCGCTCGAGCATGGGCACGTGCCCACGGTGCCCGTACGATGAAATCACCCCTGTCAAAACTCACAAGTTGCGACAAATGACGCACTTGCGACGCAACATCGACTAACAATAAAGGATGAGGGAGTAACCTTTGTAAAACTACCCTTAACTAATGACTACCTAATTGCCTGTGCATTGCAATCGGTGCATATATATTCTAGTAGTTCAACATTAATCTTACGTAAGATTTGATTTGAGTATAATCAATATAAATTTTACACCCGTCGTATTAGGGGAAGACAAAAAATGTTTTGACTTCGATAAATTTTACGTAAGATTTTATTTGAGTATAAGTAGGAAAATGATAGAAAAGTTTTGATTTACTTGAAGTTTTGATAAGACTTAATTTGATTGTGTTTTCTAGACTTTTTTAGAAACATTTAGACTATTAATTTGATTGAGTTAATTCACTATGAGAAAGGGGACAGGAGAGACAGAATTGAGGGAGGGCGGAAAATCCTATATGACGCACGTTGTGTTCGCACAGGCTTCAGGAGCGAGGGACGGGATCAGGGCCGGCCCGTTCATGATTGCAGCAATCACAGTTTTCGGAACTATCTAGAGGTTCCCAGACGATTTTTTTCGGTCTGGGGACTTTCCAGGAGGTTCCTGAACCGTTCTTTTCTGCTTCTGTTTCTTTTTTTATTTTATTCTTTCATGTTTCTTTTTTTATGCTTTTCTCTCCTTTTTCCTCTTTTTTGTTTCTTGTTCTTTCAATTTTTGTTTTCTTTTTATTCCTTTTCCAATTGTTTATTTATATGATTGTGTTTTTCAAAAATTATTCGCAAATGTCTAAAATGTTCCCGTTACCAAACATAGTTCATGTTTTTAAATTTGTTTGAAATTTGGAAAACTGTTCATGTTTGCAAAAAATGTTCTTGTTTTTTTTTTAAAATTGCAATTTTGAAAAAATGTTCGTGTTTTCAATTTTCTTCCGGGGAGTTTCAAAACAAATGTGCGCATTTCCAAAAAAAAAAATAACGTTTTCAAAATTTGTTAATAGTAAAAAAATGTTCCAATTTTAAAAAATAATAATATATTCAAAAAATGTTTTATTTTTTCAAGTGTGCGCATTCCATAAGACATTGCTTTTTTTTTTTGAAAAAAATGTGCTTTTTATAAACATGAACAAAATATGTTCGGGTTTTGAAATTTGGTCCGAAATTTAAAAAAATATTCGAGTTTCCAAAATTTGTTTGCATGTTCATATTTGTTTGGGATATTTATAAAAATGTTCAACATGTTCATAAATTTCAAAAAATGTTTTGGGTTTCTCATAAATTTTAACAACTTTCATACAAATGTTCATGTTTTCAAATTTGTTTCCGAACTTAAATAATGTTTGTGAATTTAAAATTGTTTAGAATTTCAAAATATGTATGTATTAAAAAAATGTTCATAAATTTAGAAAGTGTTCATGATTTTTGAAACTTGTTTGCATAGTTGAATAAATGTTCTCCTTTTTGAAATTTTGTTCGGGTTTCAATATGTTCAGATGTTCAAAAAAAAAATCATTTTTCCATTTTATTCTTAATTACATAACATATTCCTGGTTTTCATACAAAGTTCCAAGTTTGAAAAAATGTTCCCCTTTTTGCTATTTTTGTTCACAAATTCTAAAAATGCCCGTGGTTTCAAAATGTTTGTGATTTTCCAAATTTGAATAAAATGTCTGCCTTTTTCGAAATTTTGTTCGCAGTTGCAAAAATAGTTCAGGCGTTCGAAAAACATTCCTACCTTTTCAAGTTTTGTGCACAAATTCAAAAAAATGTTTGTGATTTGTTTTAAAAAAAATCTGTTTTTGAAAACCATCCGCCTTTTCCTAATTGTGTTCAGAGCTTAGAAATTTGTTCACATATGCAAAAAGTTCAGTTTTTTATATTTTTTCAGCATTTCAAAAAGTTTACCTTTATTCAAAAATGGTCATGTTTTCGGGAAAATGTCACATGTTCAATTTTTTTCAGAAACTCCCCCTTTTTCTAAAATTTCAAGATAAAAAATGTTCAACTTTTTCATCAAATGTTCGTGTTTTCAAATTAATTTCAAATTTGGATTTTTTTGGTTGAATAAATATATGCTTTCCTAAAAGAATTGGTTTTGTAATCCTCAACAAAATTAGATATGTCATCTCTTTCATACTTCCTTTAAACCACACTGCATTTTCAAACAACAATTATCTTCCGTTCCACTGGTTGCGTACCTGTTCTTACTGTCAGGATGTGCGGAGTTTGATTCCTCGCTCGTCCAACTTTTAGAGGAATTTTATGCCACTGGAAATGGTTCTTAAATGCTTGTGCTGCTTATTAATCATAGAAGGTCATCGGCTCAAGCGGCTTGGAACTGAAAGTCAAGAGTCACGCGTCGCGAATTATCCTCTTCTAGCACCAGTATTTTTTCCCTATTTGTTTTGCGCATCGCGGGCTTTGCTATCTGGGCCGGCCCGTTAGCTCCGACAATTTTGTCGCAGAACGCGACATATAGAAGGTCCCGGGAGTGGCTAGAACGACGAGCTCTCCCGATTCTGCGGATTTTGTTAATTGCCCGTATAATAAGGCCACCACACAGAATTTCAATCCATTTTGCTGGCTTAATTGGGGAAAAGGCCCAGCCCAACATTTCGTCACCATTTCTGTTACTGTTAGCGTTGTTAGTGAGTCCTCCGGCGGCAGGCGGCGGCGACCACCCCGGGGACCCCGATGGCGACGGAGAAGGCGCGGCAGCTCCTGGCCCGCCTCGCCGCCACCCCGGACGCCGCCGTTCCTAATCTCCCATTTCTCCACCGCGCACTCCTCCTCCCTCTCCTATCCGCCGCCTCCGCCCTGCTCCGCCTACCCGTCATCCTCTCCTCCTCTCCGCTACGCTCGCGACGGACCCTACCGGTCCCCGTCATCAGCGTAGGCAACCTCACCTGGGGCGGCAACGGAAAGACACCCATGGTCGACTTCCTGGCCCGCAGGTTTCACACCATGGGCGTCTCGCCACTCATCCTAACAAGGGTAAACTACTCCTCCCAATGCTGCTTGCTTGCTTGTACTTCTTCACATTCATTCAATCATTTAGTTAGGCAGACAAAAATTTCAGTAAAAACGAGGGACTCTTCATTAGTCCTAAACTAACGTTTTACAACTTTCGCCTAGTTCATTTCCAATACATCATATATATTTCTCGTGATGCTACCTTTGAATAAAGCAGTCATAAAATTTGGTGCTGTAGGGTTATGCGGGTGGGGATGAATCTAAGATGCTCCGGAGGCGCCTTGCTGATACTTCCACCAAGATTGGGATTGGCGCAAACAGGGCTGCTGTGGCTTCTTCCATGTTGCAAAAGTATGGCCATGTGGATCCTTGTGATGCCTTCCGCCGGGAGAAGTTTTCGTCAGCGTGCAACCGAGAGGCAACCAGTGAAAGTGCGAAAATTGGAGTCGCTATACTGGACGATGGAATGCAGGTATCAAGTATTTGTTTTTTCTTTTCTTGTATAGACAACTTACATGGATCAATCCATCAGTACCATGGAATCTTACTTCCAAAATGGCTAACACAGTGGCATCTTTTACGCTAATAATAGTCAAACATAGCTGTTCCTTCAGGAAACACATGTTCTCATGTATTTATTCTCAGTTCTGTCTGTCGTTTCTCATAGGCAGCACCGGAGCCTGCTTCGAGATGTGGAGATTGTGATGGTCAATGGATTGACACCTTGGGGAAATTCTCATTTCATTCCACGAGGCCCTATGAGGGAACCGTTGAGCGCACTTACTCGAGCTGATATAGTGGTTATTCATCATGCGGATCTCGTAAGCGATAGTCTCAGTAATTCAGACTTTCTTGTAACTTGTTTGTGTTTCCTGTTTGAGTACGGAAATCCATTTTAGCTCCTGGGAGCACGTGCTCCTGGGCGTGAAAATGATTTTTGAAATGTCCAAAAAAAAAATCCTAACAATTTTGTTATGTATCCATAGTCACATCCAAATGCTACCTGCAAAGTTTTAGGCAAAAAGGTTAAACATTTTGGCCTGTGCAAAAAAGTAAAACACAAATTGAACACCAAATGTTACCCCAAATTTGTTTTTTTTCACCGACGAAACACTACTGCTCCGTTTCGCATGAAAATTGTCAACCATGCTTGCGACACTAACACAAATAGCCAAAAAAAATCAGATTTTTTTGAGAACATTTTATTACTTTTTTTAGTTACTGTTCATCCGGGAGCAAATGCTCCCGGCAGCCAAAACACCTCCCCCGTTTGAGTATTAAATCTTTAGCGGCTGATATTGTTCTTGACACGAGACACAGAAAGTGTAATGTTGAAGTAAGCCAGCGCAAATTTAAGCTGTTACATAAAAAATGTATTTATGGCGATCATGTGATTGTAAGTATTTAGAACTTTAGAATTAAAACAATCCAAGGTGCTTTCTTACTTTCCCTCATTGTGAACTGAAATTGCATCGGGAAAAGGTGGGGCCTAACCATTAATAAATTCTGCGCTGCAAGTAATGAGAGATGTAGGTATCTCTTTTACCTCAAGCACATGAATAATCTCATAGGTTGTTCTCTGAACTACCATTTGCTATTAAACAGGCTTGTGAAGCGCAACTGGAAACAATTGCACGTACAGTCCAGGATAGTGGCGCAACATGTTCAGTGTTCTTTAGTAAATTGGCCCGATCACATATTTTCGAGGTTCATCAACCGTTACAGAAACTATCTCTTAATGCGTTGGACGGCATGATCACGCTATGTGTTTCTGCGATTGGCTGCCCAGATGCTTTCATACATACAGTCAGAGAGGTACTTTTTCCCCTTACACTTTCTTTGTCTGGACCCTTTTAGCTTGGTGTGTCCTATCTTGAAATGGAATGCTGCCTGTTGTAATCCTACTCATTTTGGGAAGACAGTGTAAGTGTTTATAGCGCTTCATTGCCACTATGTTTTGCTGCTTATATATCATCAGACCTAATTAATGTTTCCTAGGTGTATCACACCAACTCAAAACTGGAATTTACAGATAACTTTATTAAGTTTTCATGTAAAGCCTTAAGATGTTCCTGCATATTTTCCTTCGTTCATGCTTAGCTGCCTATCTCCCATCACTGTATCATAAGACTTAGGTGGTCAGCTAGACAAACAATACATAGTCAAGTCACCCAACATCTACAGTTCAAAAAAAAAGTCACCCAACATCTATAGTGGATATATTATAAAAAGGTCCGACAAAACGCAAAGCTTGCGTCTCGATGCATTGATAGAAAGAAAGTATATACAAGCCCAAAAATATGTGAAACAACCGACCACTGAAGACCTAGACAGGACCATGACCAAAGGTCGTTAAAGACACATTACAACCAACGCCACCAAACTACCTCTGGCCCTCATGCCGACTAGTCGGCCACACACGCACACAGAACGCCGTAACCCATCAGGACCCCGAGATGACATGAGAAGAGAGAGTCCGATTCTCTGTAAAGAACTGGGCTGCTCTCGCTTTGGATAGAGTCAATGGTGCCACAGACCGCTGGACTCGCCTCAGAACTGCCACTTGCGCCCAGAATGCTGTACCACCAGTCCACCACACCTCGCCACACTCCCTGCCTGTCGAAACATACACCCAAGTGCCTCTGTGCCACCAAAGCGCCACATCACTGGATCCTCAGCATACCACTTCCCATGCCACCCAAGTTAGCCGTGCTGGCACGATGCCGACACTAGTAGCAAGTGCCAACGCATGTGCCGTCAACCCATGTGCCAATTGAGGGTCAACCTCCAAGAACAATGCCTCCAGGTCGGCAAAGCCAGATCTAGGTTTTCACCCGGAGGCCTAGACTACAAAAGGTTGGGGTAAAATGGGGCTCCTCGGCAGTGCCACTAAGGAGAAAACGTTGCCACAAGGTACCGCCTTTGCAAGCACCGACAAGGTCAGGCCAGGCTTTTGCCCGGAGCCGCACGACCACCACTCATGCCAAGGTTGTAGTCCTGCAAAGGCACTTCCGCAAAAACCTAACATCACCCGCAATCATGCTAGCCTGGGAATCTAGTTAATCTGCCACCCTGCCAAGAGAGGCCACCACACACAGCACATTAGGACCAACAAGGGCCGACCAGGGCGTCAACAACCCAAGGAGCTGGCCTGAGGCCCAGGGGCCTGTGCATCAGGCGACCCAGACCGCAGCAAGGACGCCCAGGTCTGTGGTGATGATACCAGAGCACACAACAGCAACCCCAGGCTATAGCTCGGCAAAGGATGCCAACTACATGCCGCAGGGTGTCGTCAAACGGGAACCAAGATGCGCACCGCAGGATCTGCTACACTATTGTGGCTACCACATCTGGCCACAAGGCACGTCCGCCTCTCGCCGGACACTGGCCAACCATGCACAGCCGGCCAAACCAGCCATCGCACGCCCAACGCGCCTCCGGGAGTATCCTCCCACCCCGTGTCTCACCCACAACAGATCAACACTCGCGCGACCAGCCACAAGGGACCAATTGAACCCAACCAGGGCTGGTCTTGAGATTTCAGGGGGGCGGGGCGAAACTAGAATGCGGGACCCTTAGTATAAACGTCTAGATTATAATCAAGGTATGTAGATATAATTTTTGACCTAAAAAGTAAGTGCATCCAAAATCAATATGCATATCAACTAATGTATACATATTGCCTTCAATTTTTCTACATTCTGAGATGCAAAATTACTAATGATAGTATCAATATCAATCTCATCCAACAATTTCTTCTCAATTCACAAAGTTGTCAAGCAATTTAACCTCTCTTGTGCCATTGTAGACCTCAGGTAGTTCTTCAGAACTTTCAACTTTGAGAAGCTTCTTTCAGCTGATGCCCACAAGTCATTGTAAGTAAAAAATAGGTAATGAAAATATTAGGATAACAATCTTCTTCTCTGGCAAACTCAAAAATCTCCATAGCAAGCATTGGTCTATTGGGCAAAGTCAACTGCATAACACTTAACTCATAAATTAGATCATTTAACTCAACATCAGATCAACCATTTGAGAGTAAGACCCGCAAACTTAGTGCAACTGTGTTTTAATTCATAACGGTCCAATAACTTCAAGGCCGTTGAATTCATTAAAAATCCAAATATATTTTTGAATGATTGGAGTTCTTCAAATATGCTTTTCAATGAATTGGTTGCCACATCAACCATAACAAAACAAACTTAACTTCAAAAGCCTTCTGAGCTCGCAAGATTGCTTCATCGCAGTCAGTTTCATCAAATTGCCTCTTCCTAGGAGCACGACGCTTTACTAGAAATGATGGCTCTACACCCATTGTAGATGCGATTTCTTTGCCAATGACCACACGAGAAGCAAACCCTTCATTTCTGTAAGTACCAAAGTAATTCCTCATACCTTCTATTTGTGTTAAGGCAGACCAATGCACATGGATAATGATTGCAACTTCATGCTCACTATATCTACAACAAATAGAATGTCATGCCAAATGACCCTAGCCCTTGGTTTGGTACCACTATCTTCACTTAACTCAAGCAAAGCTGATCATTGCCAAAGAAATCACATCTAAAATGGGTATAGAGCCATAATTTCCAGTTAAGCGCCGTGCTCCAAGGAAGTGCCAATTTGATGAAAGTGACTGCGATGAAGCAATCTTGCAAGCTGAGAAGGCTTTTGAAGTTAAATGTTGTTTGGTTGATGTGGCAACCAATTCATTGAACAACAGATTTAAAGAACTCCAATCGTTCGAAAATATATTTGGATTTTTTATGAGTTCAACGGTCTCGGAGTTAGTGGATCATTATGAACCAAAAGGCAATTTCACTAAATTTGCAAGTTCTTACTCTTTACATGCTTCATCTAATGTCGGGTTAAAGGTTCTAATTTTTAAGTTAAGTGTTATGTAGTTGACTTTGCCCAGTAGACTAATGTCGGCGATGGAGATTTTTGAGTTTGTTGGAGAAGCAGATTGTTATCCTAATATTTCTATTGCCTGTCGGATTTTATTTACTATGACTCTGACTGTAGCATCAACTGAAAGAAGCTTTTCAAAGTTGAAATTGTTGAAAAACTACCTGAGATCTACAATGTTCAATGGCTTGACAACTCTATGCATTGGGATGAAATTGTTGGATGTGATTGATATTGATACTATATTAGTTGCATCTTGGAATGTTAGAAGAAAATTTAAGGTGATATGTGTAAATTTATTCATATGCATATTGATTCTTGATGCACTTATTTTTTGGGGTAAAAAATTGTATCTACATACATTGATTATTATTTTTATTTAGACGTTTATACTAAGGCTCCGGATTCTAGTTAACCCCGGGCCCCTGAAATCTCAGGACCGGCACTGAGTGCGTGCTGCAGCAAGACGTGTCTCCGACGGCGACTGGAGGGGGTGAGAAAGGTGGTGGTGGTGTGGAGGCACTAGGGTTCCACCCATGTTGCTCCACGGGAGCGACGCTGGGGACGGGGTCTGTTCATTGAATGCCAAGAAACTTGCCTGATATATTTCAATCTTTTGCTCTGACTAATCTTTGATGCTTTTACTATCGTGGAGTCATAATATTGAGCTATCCTGCTACTAGGAAATCATGCAAATAATCCTTTACTTATTGGTTGCTGTAGATCGGTCCACTTAATGTTGATAGGTTGGATTTCAGTGATCATCATTTCTTCAATGATCATGTAAGTGTCTGCTACCTCTCTTCATGTTCTTTCCATGGTCGTTGCTAGTTAGGAGCTCCACATCAGCAAATCAAATCAAGTTACGTGTACTTCTAGAATGACATACGCATGTCCAGCTGTACATGTTACTGGCTTGGCAATGGGACTGTAATATGTACCATTTCTGAAAGTGAAGCAAGAAATTGCTCCCATTTTTGGCTGAAACAATAGTCTTGCTGTTGCAATACTGCATTTGTAATTTATATTTTCTTAATACTAGCTTCTCTTTGTCATTCATTGCATGGTGATTGCTTTTCTCTCCTTGTTTACCTAATATAGGACCTAGAACTAATCCAAGAAAGAGTGAGGCAGCTTGTGGATCAACATAACAAAGAGACTGTTGTCTTAGTTACAGAGAAGGTATTGCCATCTTAGAATTTCCTGCGTACAACTTTTTTGGGACAATCCATTTGACTGCTTATTTTGTCTGTTTATTTCGTCTGTTTTTCTCCCTATTTCTCTGTCAGGATTACGACCGTGATCCAGATGTCCTTAGAATGTTGGGCGTGAAGGTTTGGGTTCTGTCTTCTTCTTTGCAAATTATGCCCCTCAAGGAACAAGGAGAAGATGAATTGATGAGGAAATTAAAAGACATTATTACAGCAACTAGGCATGTGGTCCAGCCATGAGTCGCTGATGATCTGGTTATATTCGGCTGAACATATCTTGAAGCAAAACAGTTTTGCCATTGACCTGTTAATTCTGTATAATATTATACTCCCTCCGTCTCAAAATAAGTGTCGTGGTTTTAGTCCGAATTTGAACAGATTTGAACTAGAACCACGACACGTATTTTGGGATGGAGGGAGTATCAGAGTTTAACGGGTTAATTCAAACCCTGTTTCAGCATTTCAGAACAATGCAGCATTTTAGTTTGTTTTTTCAACTGGTTCAGTGGTCTGAACCTCCAGTTAACCTGAACTGGATCCAACAAGCTAATGAGAAGGGGATTCCCGTCTATTGTTCATGTGTCGCTTTCGGTTTCAGTTTTCTTTTGGAAAAAGTTGTTAGGTAAATATATCCATCAATACTCGGATATATTACAATGCTCACTTAGTCGTGTTGACATTCTGGTTATACAATGGTCCTATTCTAACCTACACACTACATTCCAAGGTACGTGCACCTACTAATTACTAGTCATTTGTCGGTAAGAATTTCTATGACGTGCATTGCATGATGTGCTAGTAGAGCTGCAGAGCAGACAAACGAGGCATATCCTCGTGCATGAATGCGTGTTTTATCATTGGAGAGATGGGTGCATTTCTTCCCTCAATGCTTTGGGTTATCTGAATAAAAAGTTCAGACTACTTCTATTCCTTCGTCACACTTTTTCTGGTTTCCAAATAAACTTTCAAGTGTCTGCACTGTCAAGTCTTTCAGTTAGCATAAATTTCGCACAGCACAGGTTATTCCAGGGAAGTGTAGGTACATATATTGCATGCCACCTGTGAAGATTTGTTTTTAAATCGTGGGCATCTTGATCATGTAATGTTTAGCACCTATGTCCTCAAATTACCCACTTAACCTGTCATGGAATTTTAAGGCAAGGACAAAGCATCCTGGTTACTTACACTAGGAATTAAATGAACAGAACAAAAGGAGTACTTTGTCTCCTAAAGTCAAATAAATGTGGGCATGTCGCATTGTGCATGGATTAGCGGTAATTGGTTAATTAGCTACCCATGCATTAGGTCTTTACCCAACTAATAATGAAAGAGATGAAGGACACTGCACATGTACTAGACATAAAGGACGATACTATTGTGCTGGCAGGAGAGCTGGCTGTATCAGTATGTACATAACTTGGTTCATGTTGAAGTTTATTGGTACTGCTTTACTGTGCAATTGTACATATAGGTGCAGATTCATAGAAGTACATATAGGCACGTGTATATACTAATTGTCACCTCTTGGTAAGAAATTATTTGATGTGCATAGCGTCATCTGTATTCTCAATTATACATGTGATCTGTACTCCCTACTTGTTAGCATCCATGCATATTCCTTAGATGTGTATAGTCCTCTTTCGGTATATCCCCATTGTATAAGGGGTTTCTTGCACTTTACCACACATGTACATGTATGGCCTTTGGCCCTCGGTGATTGTCAGTTGCTCTTTCTCTAACATGGTATCAGTTGCCTGGCTAGCCACCCATGCCCGCACGTTGCAGCTCCGTGCTCTCCTGTGGCACCCCGGCTCAGAG
>CBMN010764691.1:0-10003 GCA_000582825.1 Hordeum pubiflorum
TACCAATCTGAGGTTTGGAGACAAATATTGAATACAAGAGATGAACCAGGGTTTGAGATGAGATGATGCTAGTTAAGATGTTGATTAAGATTGGTCCTCCCACGATGAAGTAAGCGTTGGTGATGATGATGACTTCGATTTCCCGGCGGAATTGTCCCGCTGGAGAGCAAAAGTGCTCCTGCCCAGGTTCTGCCGCGAGACGACGACGCTTTGTCCCGAAAGTGTTCTCTTGATTTTTTTTTCTCGGGAAAACAGCACCTTATAGGAGAAGATGGGCCCTGGAAGCCTATTGGTAGAGCCACGAGTTCGATGGGCACGTCCAGGGGGGTAGGGCGCCCCCCTGAGCTTGTGAGTCCCTGGTGTGTCCCCTCTTGGTAATTCTTCCGCCGGTATTTTTCATATATCCCAAAACAAATTTCCATAAATTTTCAAGTCATTTGGAGTTGCAGAAAATATCCAACTCTTTTGTAGCCTTTTTCGTTCCAGAATTCCAGTTGTCGGCAATCTCCAATCTCCCTCTTTGTGTGAAACTTGCAAAATAAGAAGGAAAAGGCATTGGGATTGCATCATAAAGTGAAATAATGACCCAAAACATAATAAATATCAATAGAAAAACCTGATGCAAAATGGATGTATCAATATGTACAATGAGGTGTTGTAGTAAAAGCAATGATTGTTATAAATTCACATACTTTAGAGGCATAAAGCATTAATCATTGTACATGTGTACTTGAAGATACTTCTTACTAGTACTAATTTTATGTAGAAAACATGCGGTCAAACTTGTGAATTTGATTATTGAATTAAAATATTATGCTTGAGGTGAATAGTTTTCCTAGATTCATGAGACAAATACATGCATAGTGTTGTTTTATACTCATTAGTTTTGTTTTATATGTTTTGAAAACCACACCATATATTAGTTAAGATATCACCCACTAACAACCCTTCCGCCCTATTATTAAGATAAAATTTAGCTATAACATGAGCCACTTTGTTTTGTCCCATGTTTATTTTTGCAAGGAGCCGTGGGAGCCTAACTCAAGAATCCCCAAGGCTTCTCTCTTTAAATCCACAAAGGGCCAGTCTGTCAAGAACATCATCTGGACGAATAATTTTTCAGAAAAAGGTAGTTAGTCTCCATCACCTTAGGCTTGTTTAGTGAAACTGACACGTTAAGCCCGCAATGCACACCCAGGGCTCAGATTCCTCAACACTTGAACATGCCGGAAGATATTCCAAAGGTGAAAGGAGAACCATCCATCATGATCTCGTACCACCACCCTATATTAGCGAAAATTGCATCAACTGCAAAAATAGCATCAACATTAATCTTGAGAGAACCAACCTATGACGCCTCCGAAACTAAAAATGATCTTGATATGTGAAGAGAGACCAGTTTGATGCACAATTTACCTTTAACAAACTAGACAATGTTAGAATCCTTCGAAACATGTCCACAAATTGTCAAGAAAATTAATCGACATCGAGATAGAATCTGTCCCATCCCCAAAAATCAAGTTATTTCTTAAGTGCTAAGCCTGCAGAAGTAGTAAGTTAGGCTATTTAGCACGAAACCTCCGCATTCATCTTGTCAAGCAAGAGGAGTAGCCAATCACCTGTACCAGTAATTTCTCCTCAGGAAAAAATAAATTTCGTGAATCACAAGATGAAGGTCAGGGCCTTAGAACATATAATAAGAACATGAAAGGCATCCTCTTCAACCATACCATAAATGGCGCAAGTATTGCAAGAAGTTTGTTGATGACAAAGTCTGGTCGTATGAAGTCTAAACCACTAAGCTGTCATATGCCGGCCACCAAGTAAACACTTTAACCTTCAGAGGAACATTACTCTTCCACACAAGGTTCCATATATTGCTTGAGCCATCCCCAGCTTCATTGCTCTTGCCGGCATGCGAGTTCATCATTTCTTGAAGCCACAACTTGTATGCATTCCTCACAGGAAAAAAATCCCATTATTTTTGAAAGTGCGAGTCAATGAAATCCTCCCCAAGAAGAAAGTGAAGCACCTCATCAACATCATGATGATAAAAAATATGCTTTAACACAACGTCATCCTACCTTATCGAATTAGGAAAAAGAGGCCAGAGATTCAGTCTACGAGATATTTTGAAGCCCAGACTTTTTGGGAACATGTATTTCAAGGATGAAGTGTAACCAACGATTTAACCAACTAAATGTGTGTCATGTATCATAACATTTCACTAAATTAACATTTAAAGAAACGTAAGTACAAGTTAGACATTAGGTTACTGTTTATAGACTATTTTTAAAACGATTGTTTACGGACTTGATCAAACATAGGCAAGCTTAACTTATAGCAAAACTAAAAAAATTAATTAATCTAGAATACAAGAACAGTATGCATTATATTCTGTTTTCCAGAATGTAGGAAAAGAGAGGTGATATGTGGCAGGCAAGTGCGGGGGCACCGACCCATTTCTCATGTTTTTCTTTTGGACTTTCAAATTTGAGTCTATTATACCGTTTGAACCGTCTAATTTATGTTTCCTTTGGATATTCGAGTTCCTCGTGACGAGGCTTTAAAATAAGACCCTTTTTAATACGTTTTAACAAGTTTCTTAAGCTTTACTAACTTTCTCATGCTAAAACCTGAGAAGAACAAATGATGAATTTACCAAGTTTCAGAAACTAAAATTTAAAACCGTGTGAAAAAATTACAGAGAATTAAACAAATTTACCGATCGCGAGGCAACCAAAAAGATGCGTGCCAATGCGAATTCCCGCGCAGGAAGATTACATCCACGCGAAATAGAATTGTCATGCTCGAAGAAACGTGTCCACGTTGTACACAGGATGCAGCAAGTTGCGCCCCTGGATCGAGGTTCAGTCCCGGAGACCTGGAGCTGTCGGTCGAGAGCGAGGCAACCATTTTTTCCTAGTATCTTGAAACGCGAGTACAAGTCCAAGTTTGATTCATTTGCCTGTATAGAATGAGAGGCCATGCATCCACGTGGAGAGGCTTCCAACGTCTCACGAGAGACTGGCTGGCCATGTGGAAAAACTAGCACACGCTTGTGTGTGATTCGGCCTCCTGCTTTTCCATGGCAGGTTCGCACTGAGGTTCCGGCGTCATTTTATTCTTGCCCGTGGCCAACGGCCCCAGCAACCAACCATGCCTTTGCTGCCTGCCGTACGCTCTTTTATTCCTCGCGATGATTGGCCATACCTCTGTTGTAGTGTTGTATGAGAGCGACCAGAAGTGTTCGTACAAGGGATGATGTAGCAAAATACACACAAGTCAAGACTATCCAGGACGTCCTCGTCAGATTCCCATTTTTATTCCCTGTCGTTGGTACACCGTGTATGGATGCAAGTTGCGACCTTATTTGTTTGTTGATGCAGTATGCTTGGTGTTGCATTACAAGTAAGGGAATCTTCAACGACAACCCGCAAATTTCCTCTCGCATCCGTCCGCGCATAGAAGGGACCAATTTGCGGCCACGGATGCGAAGGGCGACATCCAACCGTAGCCGCATACATCAGCCTAACAACTCAAACCAACCAGACCAAATCCATGCGAACATGGCCGGATTTCATGCAAACATGACAGATTTCATACAAACACGACGGATTTCATTACATTTCGGACATATTTTAACTAAAAAGGTAAGACTATGTGCACGCACGGTCGCGCGGAGCTCCACTCCTCCGACACCGATACACTACCTAGTCTACGGTCGGGCGCGGCGGATCCCTTTGTCGTCCCCATGTCCGACAGCTCGTTCACCGGACTGCCGGCAGCCCCGGAGGCATGTGCTTCAGCGCAAAGGACGCCACGCTTCCCCACCGCTCGTTAGAGCGGAACCCCCGACTGACGCTTCAGCGGGAGGGGAAGCGGGCACCTCCGCTTCCGTGTAGCCCATGCGGGGATGACGAAGGTCCTCGCAAGAGATGAATAGGGCAAGACACCAGCTGTGTACGCCGGCTTCGCCTGGTGGTGGCCTTCATGGGACCCAAGCGGCGGCAACCTCCCGTGTTCTACTTCTCCTCGATGATGGCGGCGGACGCGGACGCGCTGGCCACCGACTCATCGCTCTCCGCGCAATTGGCTCCTTTCTCTGCCTGCATGGAGCGGCTATGCGCGCGTCGACGGTGGATGGCGCAGTCGCAGGCATGAGAGGCGCGGTTGTCGCCGTGCTCCCCGCCGTGCCGGCGTGGAGCAACTCACCACTCCTCATCAAGCTAGCTTGGAGCGGCGAGTTGCTAAACCATGCCGCCGACTTGGGGCGGCAACTGGCTCCGTCGGGCTAGGCGAGGGAGGCGGAGCAACGAGCTACCTCGCTCATGCTCGTATCCGGCGGGCTCGGCGGGCCACCCAGCCGGCTTGTATGCCAGAGAACTACTCTTTAAAAACCATCGAAAGAGTGGAGAAAATGGTGAAGGAGGAGATGGGGAAGCGGTCGAGGGGTGTGATTCTTGCCTAGTGTCTGGCCTCGTTTAAATAGAGGGCGGACGGGAGGAGCTCGGCCTACGTTGCGTTTAATGTTGGCCCGCTCATGAACGAACGTGTGGCCGGAGT
The DNA here is from genome assembly GCA_000582825.1 of Hordeum pubiflorum. NCBI lineage: Eukaryota > Viridiplantae > Streptophyta > Magnoliopsida > Poales > Poaceae > Hordeum > Hordeum pubiflorum. The sequence continues at coordinate 4,567 of CBMN010764691.1, forward strand.
AGGCTTCTCGGCTTCGACACGGGTTTAATGGAGGCATTTGAATGTGGTGAGGAGGCGTGTTCAGCCGGGCGTGCAGCGGTCGGCGCCCTCGGCCGATTGGCCGCTTCAATGGCAGAGGCAGTGAGAGGTCGCGTCCGCCCTGAGCCGCCTTCAATGTGGAGCGGTGCGCTCTACAATGACATGAATGCGGGCAACTGGCACCGGGAGGGAAGCGCGCGCGGGAGGGAGAGGGTTTTTTGGTGGGTTAGTGCGGTCAGAATCGTGTGAAGTAGCGGTCCGGACTCTCGCAAACCTCCCCCATGTTTGTCTCCAGTTTGCGGGAGAAATCGCATCCGGACCGCTCCACGCACCGATACAGGACCACGTTGGATGGCTTCCGCGGTACGGAGCGTGCGGTCCGAACGGTTGCGGGAGGTTTGAGGGTCTGCCTTGGAGATGCACTTACAAGTTAGAATATTTCTGTAACTCAATGCAACTCAATTAACTCATCCTAACTACTCTCTACCCGGTCGCGAGCAGTGGCGGTGGTCTCACATCGTATGCACCTGCTGGGATCACGAAAAAGTGATCATGATAACACATGTGCGACACCAATGCTAGTGCTACTTGAGCACTCGATCTCGAGTTTTGGGGTGAAAGCCTTAGTTTGATCCGAGTTGGTTATACCTGACAATGACAGATGTCTTTACATCGTTACCTAGTTAGAGGCATTGCTCGAAGATGCTTGAACAGGTTCTTCAGGATGAAAACCTAGATTATAGCGTTGCGGCCTTGGATCCGGTGACGGCGACGCTTGGGCGTCGCTCCCTTCCTGAAGGCATTGTTCTTGAAGAACCTCGGCATCTGTGTGGCGTCATGAGATGGTTGATGTGGATATAGTCATTGTTGTAGTTTGTCAATCACGGATCTTATCGCTTTGGAGGGTTTTTTATTTTATTTTTTCCTTGCCTAAACATAGCTTTGGTCTTATACGACTTTACTATTTGTTGGTGTGTTTTTGTGTGCCTGCGTTGGTATTGTCTACTTGCATTCTAGCTATACATAGGTTGGTGTGTGCTCATTGTGTTTGTATCTTCTTGATGTTTCATTTTGAGCCAATAAAATTCACCCTTCATAAAAAAATTGCTCTCTACCCGTCTATCCTTCATTTCGATAAATCAAAAATAGTTATACGATACATATATTTAAGGATTTTTGTATGATATTATATTGTTAGAAGAATCAATTATCAAAGTTGCAATTTCATCATGCTAGTGTTCCAAATGACAGCTACACAGTAAGACAAGTTGTTCACTATATATTAATTAGGAAACAGATGTGCAATCATTCATTACAAGATACGTCACACAAGGTGAAACGTTCTCAACCAACAAACCCTCTCCTAGTATCTAATGCGGATTTAGCAACCTCTTAATGCTGCCACGCACTGTGATGGTGTCGTTCGGACGTCACATCTTCAAATGTAAGTAGGCATATGAGGGTAACACCATGAACTTCACGTATGCATGCCGGTCAAGGATGGTGTTATAGACACTACGGAACAGGCAACTTCAAAGCATAATGTTTCCAAACGGAAGTTGTCCTTGTGCCCGAGAAGACCTCAAGGGAAATTTGCCCCAAGGGTTGTAGTTTGTTTCTAGGTACGAATTCGTGGAGGCCAGTAGGCAAAAATCATAAGTGGGATTTGGACATTCTCATCTTTGCCGGTGTGTTGGAGAATATGGTGTTGATCTCGGTACCCTCACCCATAAGGACTTTGGGGAGGCAGAACCCGCCAATGAAGGGATCTAGCACCAGTGCGAATTTCCCTGGGTGAGGAACATAGTCTAGCTGGTCGGAGTGATTGAAGGTGATGGTGGAGTCGGACTACTCCAACATCTAGGTATTTCGTATGAGCGAGCATTCTTCCATAGACTGCTCTGTGCATGAGCTTCTAGGCTCTCCTTGTATCGGCATCCCGGAAGATCATGTGGACTCCTTGCATCAGGGCGGGCTGGCGGGTTGTTGAAAATCTAGTCGTCCCCGATCTCGCCACAATCGGAGCTGCCCCACGTGTCAGTGGTGATAGGGGGACACGGAGGCATACAATGTCACCGTACCGATCAATGGTGAGGCTTCTGAAAAACATGGTTTGGACATGGGGTATTTGCACGTGGATCATCAGCAGATTGTGGACAACCTTAACGGTAGGTTTTCCTTCTTCCCCATCGCATACTTGGAAATATCGTTATTTTATTCTAGAATCGAGGTGTGGGACTTTGAACCCCTTATGGGATGAGTCGCGTCTAGGGCGAAGCCATGCACACAGGGTCCACATCCAAAGCTAGTAAATCTATGCTCATTGATTCATGCCTTCTTAGCCCCCCCCCCATGTCTATGATGGGGTGTATATTTGCCATAAGGTGTACATACATCTCTTGACAAGGATCTATCGAGCTTCTTTTTGCAGGCGGCCAATGAACGCTAGAAGTACCATATAGTTAAGGGAGTGGATATCTGCGTCCCTAAAGACAAATATGGTCTTGGTATTTTGGTGCCCTACCACATGGATGTGGCCCTGATGCTGCGATGGGTGTGACAGATCTTCAAGGATGAGAGGGGCATGTGGGGCATGTGGTTGTAGCTTATAAAGGCTAATTATCTTCATGACCACCCTCTTGCTTGAGACGGCGGGGAGGGCTCCTAGTTTTGGAAATCTCTATAGTGGATCAACCATGAGATTCGACTTGGGTCCAACATCTCCATTGCCAATGGGAAAGGGACTCTTTTTTGGCTGGACCCATTGCTTTGAAGAGCCTCGAGGACCCTGCTACACCTCCAGTTCCCTGGCATGTTTGCGACTTTCTCAGACCTGATGCTTCTAGTTGCCTCGGCTGCCCACAATGGGACTTGGAACATCAGGTTCCGACGAACATTTTTCAGTTGGGAAATCGTAGCTTGGGCTGAGTTGTGGGCGGCCCTTTCACCCATCCTGACGGGCTCCCCTGACGTGGTTTCTTGGCATGGACCAGTCAAGGTTATTCTCTGCTGGCTCGACATATCATGCACTATGTCGTGCGCCCGCTCTGACGTGGACCACTCCTTTGTGGAAAGTGTCGCTCTCTGTGAAGATCAAGATCTTCGTTTGATAGTTTTTGTGCGATCGCCTCCCCTCATGGACAGAGGTGGTGAAGAAGCGGAATCCAGGGTGATGGACTGATGGGCTATGCCCCCAGGGTGGCATGACCGAGTCCTAGACCCACATTTTCTTCTCATGTCCCATTGTTCGCTTCCTATGAAGCTTTGTCAATGAGGCTCTGGGGCCTCAATGGCGGGCAATGAACCTAGAACACTTCGTGGAAGCTCAAGCCAACCGTACCGGCAGGACGAGATGACTCTTCTGGTTAGTGTTTGTTACGATGACCTGGACCATGTGGACAACGCGTAACAAGATGGTGATCAAGTGGGTCATTTTGTGGTGTGTTATTGACTTTGTGGTTACAATTCTAACTTTCTTGCAGTACTGGCATCCGTTTTTAAGACAGTGGGACATTGATCGGCTAGGCGGCATGAAGTGCAGCAGGACGACGAACTGGTTCGCTACCTAGCTAGTGCTGCAGCAGCTCCCTGGGAACTTTATCATTTTCTTCTTCTTTTGAACATGTTTGTGCTTTTATCTTAGCAGATTTATTATTTCTTACTGATACTTGAACTTGTTGTTTTGAATGTGGTAGTTTGTTTTTATACAAAACGGGATGAAAACATGTCTCGCGAGCTTGGCACATCTCGAAGTCTTCCGTTTCACAATATAGAAGTTTGGATAACAGAAGCTCCTCGAGAAGTGGATAATCACAATTAGAAAAACTGAATAATTAGACGGAGCTATAGTTTCCATTTTGACACCAACGTTTTAGGTTGTGTTTAACGCACCACCGTGCATCAGTCCGAAGGCTCTTGGTCATAGTACAGTTTCTTTTTTAACCTACACGGGGTGAACCGGTGAGAACAAGAAGAGAGTCAGCTGACCGGCCCTCGCAGCTTGCTTTCATGCTTTGTGCCTTGCGCCACATGGCGGACGCACGGGTCTTCCAATCATGTCAACGCCACCGATCACGAGGCACCGTGTTGCTCTACCCAAGATACCCTGCACGTCACCACACGGCATCGTTCAGTCTGCAAGAGCAGCGAATCATTCGCTCGCTCCGCTCATCAGCGAAGCGCACTCGAGAAAAGTTCCACCAATCCACCTGGTACGAGTGAGATACACACACACAAAAAAATGTATTCCGTGGGACAGCCCTACTTGTTATTAACTTCACCACGTCTTCAACAAGAATCCGCAAATTCCCCCCTATCCGTCTGTGCATGGGACAAGCCCACAGACACGGATGAGACACGGATGAGGGAAGGCGATATCCAACTTTAGCCGCATACATCCGTCTAGCAACTCAAATCAACGGGACGAAATTGGTGCAAACCGGACAATATTCATTAAAGTCCGGATAGGAAATAGCACAAATCATCTATACATATCATGCAAATTAAGTCTAGTACAACAAGGTCTCAGATTAAACAGATGTCCAACAAGTTTTTATCAAAAGATCATATCTTCCCACACAAACTATCATTCAACTTCATCCAACTACGTGTGCACGTAAATGGTCGTCCCTCTTTCCTATAATACGCCACGGCAACGCATGCGGGCTACATATAATTTCTAGATCAACATTGAGTGAATGAATCGATCAACAAGTTAAGCAAAAGGAAGCAAAAAACTTACGAGCCCATCATCTGTCGCGTGCAATGGCCACCTTTCCTTGAGCTCACGAACCACGTTGCAAACCTTGATGACGCTCATCTGGATCATGTGCCAGCGATTCGACAACGAATTCATGTTGCGTGGTTGAATGATGTACATATCGCAGGGCGTAATGTTCTTTAGTGCATGAAACATTGCGTGCACTTGCCACCAGAAGAGCTCCCCTCTGGTCCTGCCTACGAAATTCGCGGATGCGGCCAGCAACGCATCGCACAACAACTCATCATCCATGGTCGAGTAGCTCACCATCCTCCGAACTCTAAAACACGACATAGCATTTGAAAATAAGCTCAATGGCATTTGACCGAACACCTGCTGGGCGTGGTGACCGCCATAGAGTTCCTCGACAGGGGGTGGAGTGTACCTGGATACAAACAGCTCCAGGGTGGAAAGCTCTGTCGTAGACGGCGAACAAGATTTTTTTTTCTTGGATTGTTATATTAAATAAATAAATAATTAGGATTTTTTTCTTGGATTGTGTTTGATTGATTGTGTGAAATTGAGTGGAATTTGAATTTTAAAAAAAAAATAAAGAGAGGGAATAAAAGGACTTTCTCAAAAAAAATCATTTGAATCTCTATTCAATTTTGAGTTTGAATCCTTTCGATACCCTCTGATAAACAAATAAAATAAGAGGAG
>CBMN010764698.1:0-10427 GCA_000582825.1 Hordeum pubiflorum
GGCCGGCCCTCCGGCGACGGCGACGGGGGATAGACTAGAGGAGGGGTGACTGGCCGGCGGCGGCTGGGTTCCCCTGAGTCGCCCGGGGCGGGCGACGCGAGGGTCCTCCTTTTCTGTTGATGATTTGTTCCGAGCTCGTGGACATGGCGATCCATATTAACTCCTAGCATCTGATTGATCATCACTTTGTTAACTAGCTTCCTAAACTTCCCCTGTTGTAATTGGAAGACGTGAAACAATCGAGAAATCAAATGTGTTCCTTCCGGGCTTGAGGTGCACGGTGCTGTGCGAGCATTATGCAATCAAGAAAGGCAAAAGTAAAATTGAGAAATGCCAGTGTGCTTTTGCACATTTCAAATAGGTGTCACTCCATACATGCAGTCATTTATTCAAGGCCACGCGCGTGCACCCACACTACCCCATGGTGAACCCTGGGCATGACCACGAACCCGCCACGGGACGGACCAAGTCGAATGATCTAAAAGATGCTCTAGAATATGCCTTAGGGGTAGGGCTGAAAAGAAAAAACTACCCCTAGCAGGACAATTGCTTAGGGGCACAATTGTAACTTCACACTAGTGCCCTTCCAAGCCACGCACCCTCCCCCCCTCAATTGAGGGGAGGATTTTCCAGTTGACAACTCTTGCTCTCTAATTCCTGCTAACTATCGAAGTCCGCTCTCGCGTGTATCGTTTCTTGCCCACGCAGACCCGAGTAACCCTGCAGTCGAACGAGGGTGCTACAGGTTTAGTTTTCGGAAGCATACCCGACGACAGGTTACGCCGACCATGGGGATAGACCATCCCGGGGAGACACGTCGAAGGAGCCAACCCTGAGATGACATGCAGAAGGAGAGCACCCTGGCGAGCTCATGGCTACGGAACCCACCCCGAGGAGATGCGCCGAAGGAGACTACCCCGGGGGTACACGTAGGAGAAGATCACCTCTGGGAAATGCAACAAAGGAAACCACCTCGGGGTCACTCAGTCGACACAGCCACTGGAGCTACGTGTGAAGGTGTAATTTTGTTGTCGCCTTGCTGGTCCTGGGGTATTTTTCTTCTATTGTCCCTATACCGCCTCGCTCTTGTCCGCTTTGTGCTTCCTCTTGTTTCCATTGTGAGCTAGTGTTTCACAGCTTATGTTTGAAGATTAAAAACGCTCATGAAATATGTTGGTACGACATGCGCCTCCATGGTTCTGAAGTTGGCGGAGTGGAATGTTAAGCGTGTCACGTTCTTGCATTGTTGCCTTTGGTCATAATAAGGTGTCAACATAATAAGGTGCCAATATGTCATACTCCTAGGGTACGACAATGAGTGCGCACCAACGCGGTACCCTAGAGCCAATCCTGGGGTATGATGACGAGTGCGCACCCGCGCGGTAGCCTGGGCTAAGGCCACGAGCATGCACCCGCGCTACCCAATGCTGAACCATGCGCAAGACCACGAGCCTACCGCGGGACGAGCCGCGTCAAAGGTTCTAAAAGATGTTCCAGAATATGCCTTAGGGGTAGTACAAAAAGGACCCAAGTACACCCAATGGGACAATTTGATGAGGGGTAGCACCATAAATTGCCTAAGGGCACAATTGTAACTTCACACTAAAGCCCTGTTTGTTTGGGCATATGCTTCAGCTTTTGCAGCTTTTCCAGTTTGGCTCAAAATCCAAAAAAAACTCCTAAATAGGGGTTTTTGGCTTCGGCTTTTGGCCTATGAATCAATATTGTTATATGATGACATAAGCCAAAAGCCAAAGCCGAAAACCCATAAATAGAAGCTTTTTTTGGCTTTTTAGCCAAAGTGGAAAAGTTGCAAAAGCTAAAGCATAAGCCCAAGCAAACAGGGCGAGTGTCCCCTCAATTGAGGGGAGGATTATTCAGTTCACAACTCTTGCTTTCTAATTCCCGCTGACTGTCGAAGTCTGCTCTCGCACGTTTCATTTCTTCCCCATGCACACCCGAGCGACTGCGTAGTCGAACTGTGGTAATAGAAGTTTACTGTCCGGACATGTATCCAACGACAATAACATGACTTATGCATTATTGGTCAAATTGATGGTGAAAGGTCAATCATGAAATACGAGAGCGCCCTATGAATAGAAACAGAGGGAGTACTACTCAAATAAAAGAAACCTGAACGTGAGCTTTTTTCTTGGGCCAAGCATCTGTGTCCCCTTTGCCTCCTAGTCCTACGCCATGCTGCTAAGTGATGTTTCCTAAACAAATGCTAATGCTAAGCGGTTACGATGCGTTCAATTCACACAGACTAGCTTGTGCAGCTTTTATAAAGCCACACATGCATGCATAGCGAACATATGTAGTACTCCCAGCCATCGAGTACTTTCGATTCATCCGCATTATTTCGCCTATTTAGAATTTGCTAAAAATTGAGAAATAAATTCACGACACTAATATTACATGTATCTATTATGCCTTAAATTTTCAGAATCAAACTTAGTATGTAGCTCGAGAAAAAAACTTAGTGTTCAAAGTGTTAATGGGCCGAATTCATAGCCCAATTTGAACTAGCTACTATTCATACATATATTTCTCTTTTTTGTTTCTAGAGCTAGGTTTCATATTTGGATTAAAAAAATTGTGACATGATTAATACATTTTAAATTTTCGAACTTGCATGTTGATGGTGTCCTGGATAAGGGGGTGCTAACCACGTCGGCTCCCAGACATGGGTTGGGCCGAGGACCCCCAGACGACCAACCAGTGGGCCATGTTCATCATGCCCCGTGGAGTAATCAAGGTGGACTCTCCCGAAGACTTGGCGCATACTCCAAGGCACGAATGCAATCTTCGGCATGTTTATCCCCGGATGTAACCGACCTATGTGTAAACCTAGGTACCCCCGGCATCTATATAAGCCGAGGGGTTTTAGCCCGTGGAGGTAGATTCATTCACACATACGATCTCGCGGTAGATCAACATGTACTCTGTACCCCATCCACAATCAATGCAATACAAACAGCACGTATGGTTTTACCTCTTCGAGAGGGCCCGAATCCGGACAAATATCGCGTCCCCTCTCTGTCATGTTACCATCATGCCAAGATCACCAGCTCGGGACCCCCTACCTGAGAACTACTGGATTTGAGTCCATCATTGGTGGCCCATGCAGGTCCCTCTGTGTGGTCGAAGCTGCTCGATGGTCTCACCGTCCGATGATCAGATCTGTGCCGATTTAATTTCTACGCCGGAGCAATTTCACTTCGGCTTAGCCGAAACTTCGGAGAAGATTGAAGCTCCAATCCCTCGTCGAGACGTCGATCTCGATGACTCCAATCCCGCGGACACGTCCTCTCCCATGACACTAGATCTGGCCGAGGAGCCGCAAGCGATCTTTGCCCGAGCGCCGGTTTTGAACCAACCATGGGGAGATAATCGCACTTCACCGGACCAAGCCTGGAGCTCGGATCCGATGATGCACTATGACGGCCAGGTTAGCCAGGCCCCACAAGCAGTACCGAGGCAGACATTAGATTGATCTCGAAAAAATCTGCCCGGGAGACTGATGTCAGATCGGATCGGAATAAATTTTTCTCTCCGACCCATTCCCCATGTCGAGTACCGCCCCGAGCACTCAGGGCCGACCGACATCTGGGATCTAGCATTTGTCATACAAAAAACAAAAGAAACAGTCTGGCAATTCCGGGCATGGTTCTTGTCTAAAAAAATAAGATCCCAGATTGCACGGATCAGGAGGCCCTAGCGGCATTCCGTCATAACTGCTATGATGAGGCAATATGAAGGGCTGTTACACTGGAATGCCCTAGAACGTTTGTCGAGCTAGCCGACATAGTAACAAAATATTGCGCTATGATGGACGCCTAGTCAGGCAAGCAATGGCACCATAACTCCAGTTCGGATCAACCTGAATTAGGGGAAGATAGCGGGTGCCCCGACCGTAATCGGCGTTCCAAGCGCACCAGCACCAATAAGCCACACGATCAGCCTTCTCCGAAGAAGAAGCGATCAATCAAGGGGACCAAGTCAACGCTACACGCGCTGTTGGAAGAACCATGCGTGATTCACTCCGCTTACTCGGAAAAACCGCCTACAAATAGGCTGAGGAGCTGTTGGATTGTAAGGCAGGTGGCAAAAGGAGGAGTGGAATTCCTAGACAACCACAGCAAGCAGATGAGCCGAGGTGCCATACTGAACCACAATCCAATAGAGCAGCCGTTCGAGGATGAGAATGTCCTAATGATCTACGAGACCAACTCCTCGAGAAATCAGCGGAAGAGAACTCTTCGAGAGGTCTGCCACGTTGACCTTGTAACAACCTCGGATAATAGATGGTTGGACACTCCGATCACCTTTGGTCATGAAGACCAACCGATAGGAGACCACATTCGTGGATTTGCGGCTCTCATCTTCGACCCTATCATTGACGGCTATCGACTGTCCAAAGTCCTGATGGACGGCGACAACAGCCTAAAATTCATTTATGAGGATACCCTGTACAAAATGCAATTTGATAGATTCCGTATTCAACCAAACCGGACTACATTGAAAGGTATAGTTCCCGGAAAAGAAGCACGGTGCACCGGCAAGGTCACGCTGGACGTAGTGTTTGGAACACCCGACAATTACCGGACTGAGGAATTAATCTTCGACATAGTCCCATTCCGGAGTGGATACCACACATTGCTCGGACGAGCAGCGTTTGCTTAATTTTGACGCCGTACCCCACTATGCATACATGAAGCTAAAAATGCTGGGGCCCAATGACGTGATCACCGTAAACAACTGTTCGGATCGATCGCTTAAAGCCGAGGACAAAACCGCTACTCTAGCTCTGGAAGCCGAATCTGAAGCCTTAGCCACCGAGGAGCTATCCGAGCTGCGGGCAACTGTTGACAAAGATGGCGTTGTCCTCGCAAAACGATCAAAATCAACGTCGTTCGAACCAGCTAATGAAATTGTCAACTTCCAGGTTCATCCCGAGGATTCGTCTAAAACGGCCTCTATCGGAACCCACTTAGATGTTGCGCTGGACGAAGCATTGCACGGTTTTCTTCGAGAGAATTGAGACATCCTTGCCTGGCACCCCTGGGATATGCCAGGCATCCCAAGAAACCTTGCGGAGCACAGTCACAATATTATTGAGGGATTCAAGCCAGTTAAGCAGACACTTTGGTGGTTATTGGAGCCGAAGAGGCAAGCAATGGGAGAAGAACTAGTCAAACCGCTAGAAGTTGGATTCATCCGAGAAATCAAGCACCCGAGTTGGTTAGCGAACCTCGTCATGGTACCGAAAAAGGACAAGTCCTGGCGCCTGTGCATCGATTTCAAAGATGTCAACAAGGCTTGCCCAAAGGACCCTTCCCGCTGCCGCGAATCGACCAAATTGTGTACACTACAGCGGGGCATGACTTCTTGTGCTTTCTCGATGCATATTTGGGATACCACCAAATAAAAATGAAGGAATCCGACTAGGAGGCCACAACGTTCCTAACTCCCTATGGCCCGTTCTACTTTAACACGATGTCCGTCGGGCTAAAAAACGCGGGTGCAACCTACCAACGCATGATACAAACGTATCTCCAGCCACAGACAGGGAAAACAGCCGATACCTACGTGGACGACGTGGTTATCAAAACCAGACTGTCGAACACACTCATTGATAATATGTGAGAGACATTAAAAAACTTCCGAGCATATAACATCAAACTCAATCCGAAAAATGCGTCTTCGGCATTCCTTCTAGCAAGTTGCTCGGATTCATCATCTCTGAAAGAGGGATCTAGGCCAATCCTGACAAAATCAAGGCACTGGCACGGTTGCAAATGCCGACCGACCACAAGCAAATTCAGAGGCTGGTAGGATGTGTAGCTTCACTGAGCCGATTCATCTCACGGCTCGGCAAAAAAGCAGTCCTGCTGTACCGGCTGCTTAGACAGACCGGGGGCTTCAAATGGACAAGGGAGGCTAGTGCGGCTCTAGAAGAAATTAAAACACTACTGGCCACCAACCCGGTCCTAGCCGCGCCTCACCTTGGTGATCCAATGCTATTATACATCTTGGCGACCAGCCAGGTGGTCAGCGGAGTCCTAGTCGTTGAACGGGACATGCAGGGCCACAAGTTAAAGGTACAGAGGCCAGTTTACTACATCTCCAAGGTGCTTACCCTGTGTAAAACGAGGTATCCACATTATCAGAAGATAGCCTATGTAGTCTTTATGGCTTCTTGGAAACTTAGGCACTAGTTTCAGGAGTGCTCGATAACTGTGGCATCGGAAGTACCATTGAACGATATCATCAACAATCGTGATGCCACCGGCAGAATCGCAAAATGTGCCATCGAGCTCTGGCCTTTCAAAATCATGCATTGACCACGTCAGGGTATTAAATCCCAGGTACTGGCCGACTTCTTGGCCGAGTGGCTAGAGGCCGAGCTCCCTAGAGAGCATGGAACCTACATAAATTGGGTGATGTACTTTGATGGCTCCAAAATGCTCGCCGGGCGAGGAGCAAGAGAGGTCCTCACTTTGCCAATTGGTGATACTATGAAGTACGTACTGCAAATCATGTACAGTGAATCCAACAATGCGGCGGAATATGAAGCACTGCTTCATGGACTTCAGATAGCAGTCTCCATGGGTATCCAACGCCTCGAGGTTCGAGGTGATTCCAACCTCGCAATCTCCCAAATCAACGGCGAATTCGACGCTAAGGACCCCAAGATGGCCGGATACCGAAACGCCGTAATAACCTTATCGGCTCGCTTCGAAGGCCTGGAGTTCCATCATATCCAATGAAATAGCAATCAGGCCGCCGATGTCCTCGCTAGAATGGGCGCAAAGCGGGAGCCAGTACCTCCGAACACCTTCCTCGAACGATTGTTTAGACCATCGGTCATGTGGCAAGGTGATGCCGAGCAAGATGCCAAGAATGCCAAACACTGGCGCCCAAATTGTTCACCCCGCCAGACATAGAGCCAGAGGAGAATATAATCAAGGTCTCGGCACTGGAAGAAACTCCCTCGGCCCATCAGATCATGGCAGTAATTGCGCCTTGGACCGAGACGATCCTTGCGTACTTAATACATAAAGAACTACCCGAGGACCAGACAAATGCGCGATGAATCGTTCGACGATCAAAAGCATACAAGGTTCATGAAGGGGAACTATACAAATGCATCGTCACTTGTGTGCTCCAACGCTGTATTTCCGAGGAGGAAGCAAAAGAGCTCCTATCAAAAATTCACTCCGGTATGTGCGGGCACCACGCAAAAGCTTGAACTTTGGTGAGCAAAGATTTCCAAGCCGGGTTTTATTGGCCCACACCGCGCCCCGACGCACGAGATCTCGTAGATGCCTGGGTGGGGTGCCAACTCTTCGCTAAGCAAAGCCACATGCCGGCCATAGCTCTAAAAACCATCCCGATAACCTGGCCGTTCGCAGTCTGGGGGCTGGACATGGTCGGACCACTCTGTCAAGGGACAGGGAAGAAGAAATATCTCCTGGTCATGATCGACAAGTTCGCCAAATGGATAGAGGCAAAACCTGTGGCATCGGCTAAAGCCAAACCAGTGATCAATTTCATCTCTGGTGTGGTGCACCGATATGGGGTAACCCCATAGCATCATCACGGACAATGGATCCAACTTAACTGCCAAGGAAGTAAAAGCATGGTGCACCAAGCAAAATATTAAGCTTGACTACGCCTCTGTTTACCATCCCCAAACCAACGGTCGAGTTGAATGAGCCAATGCGGCATCAAACCTTGCCTGATTCGATCTTTGGAGGAGACCGACACCAAATGGGTCGAGGAGCTCGACTCCCTGCTATGGGGTTTGTGAACTACACCTAACTGATCCACAGACTATACAATATTCTTCATGGTTTACGGTGCCGAGGCCATACTCCCTGGTGACCTCATTCATCACGCACCTCGAGTATGTTTGTACGTGGAGCAGGAGGCCTAGCAGAGTCGGCAGGATGATCTCGATGCCCGGGATGAGGAGCTGAGACGTTGCACGAGCACGCTCCACCTTTTACCAACAACAGGGCGCTACTAGAATCGCGAGGTCCGGACGAAGGCATATAACGTTGGTGATCTAGTCTTACGATGCCACTCGGACAAGCCAGATCAGCATAAACTGTCTGCACCCTGGGATGGACCGTTCATCATTGACAAAGTGCTCACTGGAAGGGCATACCGGATCTAAAATGTCAAGGAAAGCCGCCTGAAAACCGCACCGGCGGAACGCCGCCTTGCTATGCCGATTTCATTGCTAGATAATTCTTATCTTATTTTTTTTGCTAGGAAGTTTTATTCGAATAAAGTTAGAATTGATGTATCGTACCCTCAATAACTGTTGTTTTCTCCTGGCCCTTTTCGAATAACATGACATGCACGATGTAGCTCAGGGCCACACATTGTGTGTCATTAACTCGACCCGGGGGCTCTTCGAAGCTCCTCGGCATAAACACCTCAAATCTGTCAAAGTATCCGACAAACCCATGACACACTGCGTGTCATCAACTAACAACCGGGGGCTCTTCGAAGCACCCCGGAAGAAATACTTCGGATCTATTAAAGTATCGGACGACTCTGTGGCACAGCATCAATCCGATATGTGACCACCCTTCCAACTTCGTTTTAAGACACAATATGCATCAATTTTGACTTGAGACTTTTTGCCGGGTTGCCTGGCTCCTATGTTGACCCCTTACATTACCGCAAGTTTGACTAAGGGTGTAACGGGAGGACCTCTGCGATTGTTACTTCTGTGGTCATCCTAGTTAAGTACCTCTGGTAGGAGAAGCCAAAAGCTAGCAGTCACATGACACGAAATTGGTCGGCGCGAAGGAAGTGAAAATTTCCTACCTAGCAATGCTAAGGTAATCGTAGGACTGGAACCTACCCTATGGGCTTGCTATAGCTCTATCCGTCCTTCTCGGACAACTACCGAGACAATGGCATAAAGCCGTAGCATAGACGGCATTTCGGACAAGGAACCAATGGAGGAACTCTCTTTCCGAGAACTTGGGTTGTGTTAAGTAACAACACCATACCGCTCCCTGTAGACTTGCGTTTTGACCTAATGGCCGGATTGCCTTGCTTCATAATGGGTCACCCGAGGAATCAGGCTGACATCAGGAGCACTCTTCGTTGTCCTTTGGCCGAAGAGGTAGAAGCTAATGGCTGGTTAACAAAAGTATTCTAGATGCAAATTTGAGTGTTACCGACAACGTTATCGGTATACAAATAAAAATGTCATAGTCAGCCCAGACTGCAAAAGTAAAATAAAATAAAACTTTACAGGCCAACTATCAGTTTGTCTAGCCGGCAAGCCTGCTTGGATATGCATACAAACGGCATGACTCTCTCATAGTTAACCTTTGGCTTGATTTCCTTCCCATCCGGAAGCTTGGGGCCGACCCTGACAAACTTCTAGAGATCCATTTTTGGGTAGTGTGTCTACACCATGGCCCAGACCACCCGAGCACCTTCTCGGCAGGCCGATATCTTCCAGGTCTTGATCTGCTCACGTGCTCCTTGAAGACGTCGGGCGAGCTCGGACAGGTCCTCGGGCAAGCTCTCCTTCGGCCATAGAGCCCGAAAGACCCCCTCCATGGATGACTGGGTAAGTTGGTGCACCTCGCTGAGCTTCACCATGATGTCCTTTAGCGATATCTCGCCAGTCCCGGTCTGCCGGTCGGGAAGAATAGCTATAATTCAAGTCATATGTGTCTTAGAACAAATATGAGCAGAAAAAGGGGCATAAAAACCAGACGAATGATAGATACCTGCAGGGAACTTGCAGGCTTGCTTGGTCTCTTGTTCGAAGGCCCAGATCTGAGCCTTGAGCCTCTCCAGCTCCAGCCCCTGTTGGGTTTTCTCCTCGGCAAGCTTGGCGTTAGCTTCCTTCAACTGGTTGCATTCCTCGGTCTTATAACTAAGGACTCGGTGGCCTGAAGACTCCTGTGATTGGGAGTAGCGCGCGTCCTCCCAAGCTCGCTCCAGGTCCTTCTCGAGCATGCTTATCCGCTCCGGTGCTAAGAAAAGTCGTGGATTAACCATAGCACTTAGATTATAAGACACAATGATAGCCAGATGTGGCACCCTACCGGTAGCCTCTTGGTTAAACCTCTTGATATACTCCACCTCCTTCTTGGAGTCCTCAAGCAGGGTTTTGACCTGCGCCAACTCCTCGGCTAGTTGGTGCGCAAGCTACCGCCACTCCTGGCAAAGGGGTCAGGAGGGTTAGGCCAAGGATATCGACCCTTAGGTCGGCCGCTCGCGCCCCACCTAAGGCCCGGAGGCTACTGGGCTTTGCGAATTTAAAATAAATGCAGCTAAGAGAAAGGAAACATGTTGATCCTCTGGCCGGGCACATCTACCCAGCGATAGTCTCGAGGGCTACTGGGCTATGCGATTTTAACATGTGAAAGGATCGATATGGT
>CBMN010764715.1:46-10952 GCA_000582825.1 Hordeum pubiflorum
ACGCAGATCACAAGTATCAAGCACCTGCGCATGAAGACTGTCAGCGCTCAGCCTCATACGGTTCGTGGGGCCGACGTATGTTCACACCGGGCGCGAGCATTTTTGGAGAGGCGGTGATGCGCCGACGCACGAATTCCCTGGCGATCATGGATCCCGTGAGGCCGGCTTCCCGCAGGGCCTTCATCCTCGCCACGAGCGACTTCAGCCCTGGATCGGCGATCTTGGCGTGCTCCCATCTGAAGCTCTTCTCGGCGGGCGCAGTAGGAACCAGGAAGAGGGGGCTGAACTGGCCAGCGTTCATAATGACACAACGTTCCTTGAAGCCCTCCACCTTCTTCGAGATCTTTAGGGGGACAATCTTGGAGGCCATCCCATCGACGATGCGGAACGAAGCGCACATCGAGCGCTGGTTCGACGCAGTCAGTTGCAGGCTGTAGAAGGTCCCGGAGAGGGCCACCGAGGGCATCACCCCCAGGAAGTCCTCTCTAAGGTAGGTGAAGATGGAGAGGAGGAAGATGGAGTTGGGTTGAAGATGGAGCGCATGGATCTGATAGTGGGAGAGGATGGCGCATAAGAAGTCGAAGAAGGGTGGCACCAGGCCGACGTAGATGGAGTGGATGAAGAGGGGGAAGGTTGTGGCCTCCAGCTCACGGGCCGGCCATGCCGCCGGCCAGATCTTCGTGGCCCCCCACTCGTTGTGGTTCCAAGCCGTCATGGGGATCACCTTGTCCAGCGCCTCCTCGTTGAGGACGATGGACCGCTGCAGCACTGGCTCCAGCGCCACCTCTGCGGGCTCCTGTTTCTTCTTGACTATGGGAGCCATGGAGGCAGAGAGAGCTTGGGAGCGAGATGAAGGAGAAGGAGGAGGCGGCATGCGAGCGAGGTGAATAGTGCAGCAGAAGGCAATGACTGCGCCCGCACCGCACGTGGGGCAACTTTTATGGCAGGTCGGGCGGTTACCGAGCCGTCGTGGGGGCGTCCCCGTCCCATCGTGCTTCCACGTGTCCCTGCTTGGGCCTGACAGTTCACTAAGGCCCCGCGTCGTTTCGCCCCGCGCCTCAAAGGGTGAAACGTGTGCACCGCGGGCCCGGGGCCTACGGTCGGTCCAGTGGAAACCAGGGTACCACGGACGTCTGCCTGCGGCCCAGGAAGCGACACCTGGCGAAGGGCCAAGGAGGCGGCCCACTCAGGGGTTCCACAGCTCAAGACACCTCGCGAGGGTCGGACCTCGTGAGGCCCCCTCTCCGCGAGGGGAGGCTCTTCAAGGCGTTCATCTTCAGCAGCAGGCGGCCTCGCAAGGCGGCTTCCCGCGGGGCCCTCCGCTTGGAGGGGCCGTGCGGCGCTGGCCGCACGACTGCGTACCCACCACGTGGGTGACGCGCCCGCACAGACAAGGACGACAGAGGTCATGCCAGCAGGTGCAGACATAGAGGATTTCCTCTTTGGTGATTAAAGGGCAGTGTCCGCTGCCTCCCCTAAAGCAAGTTCCCAAAGCTTGCCATTTTGGTGCAAGAAGACCACGGTGACGCGGCTCGATGGGACGGAGGTCATCACCGAACCCATATCGCATTATGGACGTCGCCTTTGCAGGCGAAGACCGCCTTTTGCCAGGATAAGACCGAGCGTCTGCCCCCCTTGGAATTGCCGCCGTGTGGCTACCCTTTCACGCCAATATTTTCGGGGAAGAGGACCAAGGAAACTATGAGAGGGACGGTGCTGCTACCTTAGAGAGGGTCGACCATTTCCACCTTCTTCTACCTTGTAACACTCGTGTGCTTCCCCAAGGGCAATCCCAAACAAGCAGGAGTAGGTTTTTACACCGCTTGGTGGCCTGAACCTGGGTAATTCCTTGTGTCCCTGTCGTGCTCTGCGTGTGTGTGTTATCGCGAAGCACCGCTCGCCCGTAGCCTCGCCAAGGTCACTCTCGGGTTGAGAGGTAGCTGACAAAAAGGCCTTAGAGTTCGAACCAGGGTTTGGAGGGTGTACCCTAGCACAAACACATCTCCGACACATGGGAGGTGGCTTTGGCGACAACATGGGTGGCATGGGAGGTGGCTTCGGAGGAGGAATGAGTGGCATGGGAGGTGGTTTCGGAGGAGGAATGAGTGGCATGGGAGGTGGCTTCGACGGCAACATGGGTGCCATGGGAGGAGGCTACAACGACTTGGAGGTGGCTTCGGCGGCAACATGATAAGTGGCATGGGAGGTGGCAACGTGGGCGTCATCGGAGGAGGGAACGAAGTTGTTTCCGATGGAGTTTGCGGGAACGAAACCTCAACGGACGTCGAGAAAGAAGCCATTGACAATGATGATCATACCACTGTCCACATTGTGACACCGAAGAGGTCGAAAATGTTTAACGTTTTATGTGCATTTTAATTTGTTCGATCATGAACTTTGTTTGAGACTATGCATTTTTGGTTGTAGGGATTTCAAACTATGAATAATGATGAACTTGTGTTGTAGAAATTTGATCAAATCACTTTTAAGTTATTGAAATGAGGTGAAATGCTGATGACCGGTCATCAAATTTACATCTTCATTTGCATAATTTATTGGAGTTGTCCTTCTACATCTACGTTTTGCATCATTTATTAAAGTTTGTCCATTTTAAAGATGTAAATTTTACATCTTCTGTTTCTCTTAGGTTTTCCGCCTCGCACGCTTCGTTTTGCCGCAAACTCCACCCAACCACCACCGATCGAAATCCCTCAGAAAGCTTTGCCCTGAGAAAAAACCAGTGCCCACCTCGCCTCCTCCCACCTCCACCTCCGCGCAGATCCCATCTAACCATGGCGGCCCCCTCCCGCACCTCTTGGGCCGACGTCGCTGACGCTGAACCGGCCCCTCCCGCTCCCGTTCCAGCGACGGCGCCCGCCACATCCAACGGCCCCGCGCGTTCCGACCGCTCCTCCTACGTCCCTCCCCACCTCCGGAACCGCTCCTCCTCCACCGCGCCTCCGGTGTCCTCCGCTCCTCCCCCGCGCGTCGCGCCCGGCCTCCTCAGCCGCCCCACCGGCGGCGTCGGTGGTAGGTTCGGGGGAGGCGGGGCCCCACCTCGTAGGTGGGACCGGGAGCCCAACCCTTTCGGGGACGAGGAGGAGGTGCCGGCGGAGCCCGTGCCCTTCGACGAGCACCAGAACACGGGGATCAACTTTGAAGCGTACGAGGACATCCCCGTCGAGACCAGCGGCCGGGAGGTTCCGCCCGCCGTGGGCACGTTCGCGGAGATCGACCTCGGCGCCGCGCTCAACGACAACATTCGCCGATGCAAGTACGTGCGGCCCACGCCCGTGCAGCGCCATGCCATCCCGATCTCGCTGGCTGGGAGAGATCTCATGGCTTGCGCGCAGACTGGATCGGGGAAAACGGCCGCCTTCTGCTTCCCCATCATCAGCGGCATCATGCGGGGCCCGCCTGTGCAGCGGTCACAGCGGGGCGGGAGTAGGACCGCCTGCCCGCTTGCCCTCATCCTGTCGCCCACAAGAGAGCTGTCAATGCAGGTGATGGTCGTGTATATATCTTGTTTGACGTTTGCTATTACGCCCAGTTAATCTCCTGCGCCATGTCCGTGATAGTTGTTTCGTTGTGTTTGCCTTGTGCTGCAGATTCATGAAGAGGCGAGAAAATTTTCATATCAGACTGGTGTCAGGGTAGTGGTTGCATATGGCGGGGCGCCTGTTACCCAGCAGGTCTGGTTCTGTCTGTCCTTTGCTCTAATAGCTCAAGTTCTGAAAATGGCCTGTTTCTTATAAAATTTCTGCCCTGGAACTCTATTTCAGTATGAGTGTAGTATATGCATGGTAGGATATGCCGTCAGTTCTTCACAGAGGCTATGCAAGTTCTGTGATGTTAATGGTCTCTGTGGAATTGCTGGGTGCATGCATTGCATATGGTTACAGTTAATTTTGCTGCAATGCAAAGGTGATTCTCATAAATGGATAAAATTGTTAGGTATGTTTAATTTGTTCATACTGTATCCAACAATTTCGTGTTAGCAAATAACAACTGAACATGTGCGTGCATCCTTCGTTGCTGAGCATATTACACAGTACGTCCTTTGGCATGTCCATGTGTATATTTAGAAAGACATGGTCCTGTATTACATGTAAGGGAGCGGTTTAGTGCTTGATCGTATGATTTCCAATGTAATTCTTCCGTCGTCCAAAATCTGTTTTCTTTCTGTAGCAACATGCCCCCTGTTATGTTCATTAGTGCCAGCACTAATTTATCTTTCTGTTTGTCTTTTTGTTCGTCATCCTGCTCATAAGTCTGTTACCTACCTGATTATGGGTTGTTCTGTCGATATCCCATTGTTCCCCATAGTATTGTTGAACTTGTGTTAGATGGCACATATGCTGTTTGTCTGATGTATTACCTTTTGTTGTTGCCCCTAAGTTCTCCTCTCAGCATTACTGAGTGAAACAACCTTCGGAAAATGGGCTTTATGTGAAGGTTGATGCTGATAGTTCAATTCAAAACATCACTTATGATAACAGTGGTCCTGGATCTTGTGATTCATGCACCACAAAGTCTACTCAAAGTAGGAGTTGAAAGAATTGGACATGTAAATCTGGGTGAGATTTCAACTGTGGCGATCAGGTGCTAGGCATCCTTTGGTAACACATGATCCCTTGGATGTGTTAAAAAGCTAGTTAATGCGGCTGCGTATTTGCTTTCGTATACTTGGCAGTAATCTTAGTTTCTTTAATTTCTATTGTACCATAAATTCGATTTTCATTGTTTTCCAGTTGAGAGATCTTGAGAGGGGTGTTGACATTCTTGTGGCTACTCCTGGTCGTTTGGTTGATTTACTGGAAAGGGCAAGAGTATCCTTACAGTCGATTAGATACCTTGCCCTTGATGAGGCAGATAGAATGCTGGATATGGGGTTTGAGCCGCAAGTTCGGAGAATTGTTGAGCAAATGGACATGCCTCCACGAGGTGTCAGGCAGACGTTATTGTTTAGCGCCACATTCCCGGGAGAAATCCAGGTTAGCTTTTTATTCCACATTTCTGTAGTTATCTTGATGATATATAAATATCTGGAAGAAGCATCTCCACTCTATTTAAATGATTGGTCCTTGCTATCAAATCTGAGCCCTTGGTTGTACTTCGTATTTTCTTGTTGCTGTGTTAATATGTTTCTCCCTATTGGTATACTGGAGTATATCATATATTTGGCTGATGATTTACTCTTTAGGTAGTATGGCATCTTTTCCGATGAATGGTGTTAACTTTAGAACCACGCTTGATGAGCTTAGGGAAAGTAGTTAGATTTACATCCTTAAAAGAACTACTGTAACATGTGTTGTTAGCGTACAATATGAACATTGGAAAACCAATATTGTATTAAATTAGAGAAAATCTTCAGCTTTTAGTCCAACAATAACAATGATTGTCATATGCCTATATGTTACTATGTGCACAGGAGATTCTTTTATGCAGTATCGCTAGCATCATATAAATCTCTTTCTGTGTCAGCACTCGGCACTAGGGTTTTCTATATGTGTGAATGGAAATTCGTAACATGCACATGCTCTCTGAAGAGAATGTTATGCCAACTCCATGAATATATTTACATATTTCAGCAATGTGTGTTCAAAAGATGCTGAACTGTGAAAGTATTGGTAGATATCAGCGACATGTAGTATTTTATCATGGGAGAAGCTTTATGTGTATGATAGGCTATAAAGCTTGTTCTTACTTTTGGTCTGGTTAAATTATCTTTTCCTGACTGCATTTTGCCCACCTTACTGAAATATCTGTTCCTGACTGATCTGGCATTGATGTAACTAGGCAAGTTGTGTAGGTGCTGATTTATCCGAGTTTTCCAATTGGGTTTGTTGTGCTATGCTGAATATCTTTGTCATGTAGGATGTCTTCTAATTATTTTGTTATGTCAAAAGTTTTTAGTTTGCATTCTTAATGACATTGAGGTTACTCTTAATGAACACAGAGAATGGCATCTGACTTTCTGGAGAACTACATATTCCTAGCTGTTGGAAGGGTCGGGTCAAGTACTGAGTTGATTGCCCAGAGAGTTGAGTTTGTACAGGAGGCAGATAAAAGAAGTCACTTGATGGATTTGCTCCATGCGCAAAGAGACAGTTCAGATCAAGGGAAGGTAATATTTTGACTGTCCTTTTTATTATTCAATCACTTACCCTGATGTGTTGTTCTTTAGTTCTCTTAAGATCAGTTGTGGAAGTACTCTGGAGGTGCTCCAAGTAGAGAATGCAGATCTTTATTCATAGTGCTCATTTTTCTCCTGTCCTTCCCTGCAGCAAGCTCTCACACTTGTCTTCGTGGAGACCAAAAGGGGTGCCGACTCACTGGAAAACTGGTTGTGTACGAATGGATTTCCAGCAACTTCTATTCATGGTGATAGAAACCAGCAGGTTTATTCTTGTTTCCTCCTTCAGAACCTCCCACTTTTGCTTGGAGCATATTTATTTCTGCTTGTTCTCAGTAATGATGTAATAATTGGTCAGTTGCTGCCATCAAATTAATATTGCCTATTTACTGTTCTGTTTGTTTTGTTTGATAGACTATTGCAGTTTTTGTACTTCCAGCTACTATTGTGTCACACAGCACATACTTATTTCTTGATTTGCTCCAAAATTCCTGTAGTCTTGAATCTTGTTACCTGTTGATGGATACTGGACGTTTGTTCTTATGAAACTAAAGATGTTTGTCTTATCAAGGGCTTTTTTTTCCTGACATATTGATGTACCGATTCTTACAGGAAAGAGAATATGCTTTGAGATCCTTCAAGAGTGGTCAAACTCCAATTCTAGTTGCAACTGATGTGGCAGCCCGGGGCCTCGACATTCCTCATGTTGCTCATGTTGTGAACTTTGATCTCCCCAATGATATTGATGACTACGTACACAGGATTGGTCGTACAGGGAGGGCAGGAAAAAGTGGAATTGCGACTGCTTTCTTCAATGACAACAACTCTTCGATGGCAAAGTCTCTAGCTGACCTAATGCAAGAATCTAATCAGGAGGTACCTGCGTGGCTCACTCGCTATGCAGCTCGCCCATCCTATGGTGGTGGTGGTGGAAGGAACAGACGTGGTGCCGGAGGTGGGAGCCGCTTTGGTGGCCGTGACTTCCGTAGGGAATCTTCTTCCTTTGGCAAGGGTGGTGGCGCCAGTGACTATGCTGGAGGCAGCAGCTATGGGGGCGGTGGCTATGGTGGTGCTGGAGCTCCCAGTGCCTGGGATTAATGTTGCAGTTGTTCTCTTAGGGTCTATCAAGTTTAGGTTGCTTTTACTCTAGCTTCTTATTAGATATACATTTTTGGTAGGAGCTGATATACAGCGACAGTACGAGTGAACTGTGTCATCCCCTTCTTTTCTTCTGGTTACAACCAAAGTAGTCTTATCTTACAGATATGCGTTATGGAGAGCGTCTCGAGGACTTTCAAGCACACACAAAGGTTCCCAGTTAGGAGTATGATTTCTAGACTGAAATTCCTTGTTAGGGATAATAGTAGCTGGTGTTGGTAGACTGACATTTAGTGCTTGATGTGGAATTTCTGTCTTCGCATTTCCTTGGTCTATGTCTCATTTTGGGTTGGTTGTAGAGCTTGTAATGAGGGTGCTTTTATGGCTTGATTTTGGTCCGAGATTTGACTTTTGATACCCAGGTTGAGGTTGGAGGATCTGTAGTCCTTACTCCTTTAGATCCTGTTGTAATGTATATACTGTGAGGCCAGGCTGGAACGAATAAGAACAAGTTATCTAGTCTTTACGAGGAAGAAGGGGCATATCATGTGATGGGTTTGTTTCGTCAAGATACATGTTATTGCAGATTTGTTTTGGATGGATCTAAACTAGTACTAGTATATGTCTTCATGCAAGATACTCGTACATGTTATTGCAGATTTGTTTTGGATGGATCTAAACTAGTACTAGTATATGTCTTCATGTAAATGTCTCTCGGTTTAACTTGCTGTTGATGGCACATATTTGATGCCTTTTATGTGTGGTTTGTTCCTGCAGGTCCAGAAACATGACATGTCTGCACATTTTCATGCATTAAGAAGTGCGCTAAAACAAACAATGGATTTTGCTATATGGATGTAGTTAGGGGTGGATTAATGAGCTGCTTGTTAAGGGAAGGTAATCTTAACGAGCAAAAAGACCATGTTTGGTTCGGTTTGTTAAGGCTTGGTTTGTTTGAAGCTTTGTTAAGAAAAAAAGACCCAATGCTTGGCTTGGTTTCTTTTAAGTGTGTTATAACCAAAGCAGTCTTGTCTTTCTCGAGTGCAAGCAACTAGATGTAGACCTATCGAAGGTGGATGTGGCCCACTGCTTCCGTGAAGCAAACTCTAGCCAAGTATTCCCTTTGTAGTAGTAGAGCTTTTCAGTTTTTCTTTTTTGAGAGCAACCACGTAATTCATTTCACTGATATAGAAAATAGAGTTACATAGCCAAACACACGTGGAAACTAAAAGACTGACCAGGAAAAGACGACTCTCGTGGAAACTCTGCAGATAGACCCCTAAAAGATAGGAAAACACAACTATTCCTAGGTTCTCTTGCACTCGCCCTAAAAGATAGGAAAACACGACAGGTTCTCTTGCACTCGCCGAAGCCGGCAGCCGCCGTCCAAATCCAGCGCAGGCCAGAAGAGACGTCAAGCCTCCACCGTTGCCAAATCCAAAGAAGCATCATCGCCAATGAGACTTTGTAAGTCGATGAACAGGCCCGCTACAAGCAGCGCACATGTCGTTGTGGTACGTTGACCGAGAGACGTCCCTGTGCTACCTTGGACCAAGATCAGTTGCATCCCATCGACAAGGTCGGGGAAGAATGATAGATCCACCACCATCAGACCAAACTCCTTGCTCCAGACCATCCGCCTCGCCCTGGCCGTGAGCGCCACCGCAAATAGCAACATACGCCAGCGACACATCGAGAGATTAATCTCGCCAGATCTGAAGAACAACGAGAGGACTAAGCCACCTGCTTCATGGCCCCATTGTGTAGAGCACCGTCAAGATGGAGGAAAAGCAAGGGCACCTTATTCCAACACGGCGGCGTCCCTGCCATAGATGCGACCGCCCTAGAAAAACCTAGCCCAACCCTAACTACTCGCTAAGACTGAAACACTGAGGTCCTCACCCATTGCCGCCGTCATAATGGCGGACAGAGGAGACAGGGACCAGAGGTCTCGTTCGCTAGCGGAGGTAGGGGGCAAAAGTTTGGGTCGTCGCCGCCGCTTGTAAAGAGGTTGGGGGCAGATCCAAAGAAAACGTTTGGCCCTAAGCTTCTGAGTTTTGGGATAGTATAATGTCGGACTTTATTTCTCATCACATTGTAAATGACCTCGCTATAACCTGAGGACTATTTCTCACCATATTGTAAAGGACCTAGGTATTATCCAATGAATAAAGTCCTTTTGTCGTAAAAAATATCTCGTAAGGGCTCGTTAACAAGCATTGAGCTTCCATATTGATAATGAAGGATCGCCACATAAGTATCTGGGGTTATCGACTCATGTTGCGGCAGATAGAGGTGTTTCTTTTTCTTTTTGGGGCAAATAGAAGTGATTGTTTCAAGCACTTTCTGGAGAGAATCATTGAACGCATTAGTGGTTGACTGAAGAAGTTACTTCATTAGGAGCAAAAGAATTTCTTTTGAGAACCTGTGAAATTAGTGCTTGTATGGAGAAGTTACTTCCAGCAGGAGCAAAAGAAATTCTTTTGTAAGTGGTTGCGCAAACCATCCCTGTTTTTACCATGTCTGTCTTTAAATTACCAAAGGGGTTGTGCAAGGGTATTACTGACTTGGAGAAGAAAATAATGCATAGAAATTGTGTGTTCCAAAAGATATGGGGGGAATAGGTTTCCGGTATCTGCACTCATTAAACCTTGCCATGTTGATACCGCGTGGCTCATTGGGGGCGGCTCGGGCGGAAACCCTAACCGTCGTCGTCGCCGCCTGCTCCCCATCCACTCACCCTCGCTATCGTCGGCGAACATCGTCGACCAAAACCCGTTGGCGGTCGGTAGCGGCGGGATTTGGCACACGCACATGTCTCGGGCGTGAAACTTATGATGGTGCAGGCGGTGAATTGCTCACCGTGGGGACTGGCCTTGCCTCGTCGGCCAGCCTCGAGGTGCGGCTCTGAGCTAGGCTGAGCCGTGCCCGACAGTCGGGTGGCTTGGCGTGGCTGCGAGCGGAGGTGTTGGGTCGACTGTGGCGTATACTCACAGGGAGCATGCCACGCATGATGGCGAGACTGTCTCTTCTTGTGACGGCGAGGTCCTGGGCTTCGTAGTGGCTCCGTCGCCCCGCGGGAGGCGGTCCCCGATTTGGGTGGATTCAGGCTCCGCTGAGATCTAGAATGTCGGTGGTGTTTGCAGTGGTAGGCTGTGATGGTTGGAGTGGTGGCCTGGCGTGGCTGCTACCTGGCATGGAGTCGCCATGCCTCAGTGGTTGCTGGGCATCATGGCGGTGTAGGCGGTCGCGATGGTGGCTCGGTGTGGCTCTGGCTGTGTCTATCGATGGTGTTGGTGGGACACAGTGATGCGGCTCCATCTGTGAGGTGATGTAGTGACAGTGGAGTGAAACACCATGGAGGGTGTACCCCATTCTGGTGGGTTGGGATGTATAGGTGTGTGGCAATTTGGACGAAAGTCCTACCCGTCTTCGGTCGGTGCCAGCGGGGACGACGCCCGTGGATGTCGTGCCTGATGCAGGACGCCGCTAGAAACGATCTTTCATGGTGCCAAAGAACTCACAAGAACAACCACTATCTCCCTCAAATGACAAAGAACAAGAGGAAGCACTCTTAGATAAATTGCAGCGGATAACTAGCTTGGTTTACAAGGACGCAACCCAAACCATGAAACTTGTGAACCTATGTAGAATCACAAGAGGGAACCACAA